>JAJPUD010011707.1:0-11474 GCA_023553655.1 Myrmecobius fasciatus
CTCCTTAAACAAGGCAAGTCTGCCAGAACACCTGTCCCCAATCAGGGCAGAGTGTCCTGAGTGCCTCAGATAAGCTCCAGGTGTTTGGAATTTGGAGTTTGGAGTTTGGAATTTCTTCCACGATGAGCCGAGCTGAGTCCCACCCTCACTTCCGGCCTGCACAGTTGTCGTCTATTTATCTCTCTGTCTGAGTCTGACTAACCTGATATGAAGTTATCCAGAGAGCTGTGCCCAAATATTTCTGAGTTCGTTGACTTGAAGATCAGTTCGGAGGCTTATTTTATTGTTGATTTGAGAGAAGATCGGAGGAGAGACAGAAAGTCACCTTTTCACTCCGCCATCTTGGCTCCGCCCCCAACAAATGGTTTTGATGACTGCTGCTTTATAATATAGTTTTATATCTGGTACAGCAAGGCCACCTTCATCTGCCTTTTTTCCATTAATCCCCTTGAAATCCTTGACCTTTTGTTCTTCCAAATGAACTTTGTTCTATTTTTTCTAGATCTGTAAAATAATTTCTTGGGAGTTTGATTGGTATGGCACTAAGTAAGTAGATTAGGTAGTATTGTCATTTTTATTATGTTCGCTCTGCCTACCCATGAGCACTTAATATTTTTCCAATTCATTAGGTCTGATTTTATTTGTGTGGAAAGTGTTTTGTAGTTTAGTTCGTATAGTTTCTGACTTTTCCTTGGCAGATAGATTCCCAAATATTTTATCCTATCATCTGCTATTTGGAATGGAAATTCTTTTTGTATCTCTTGCTGCTGAACTTTGTTGGTAATATATAAAAATGCTGATGATTTATGTGGATTAATTTTGAATCCTGCCACTTTGCTAAAGTTGTGAATTGTTTCTAGTAGTTTTTTTAGTTGAGTCTCTAGGATTCTCTAAGTATACCATCATGTCATCTGCAAAGAGTAATAATTTGGTTTCTTCATTACCTACTCTGATTCCTTTTCTCTCTTTTTCTTCTCTTATTGCTAAAGCTAACATTTCTACTACAATATTAAATAGTAATGGTGACAGTGGGCAGCCTTGTTTCACTCCTGATCTTATTGGGAATGGTTTTAGTTTGTCTCCATTACATACGCTGCTTGCTGATGGTTTTAAATAATTGCTACTGATCAGTTTAAGGAAAAGCCCATTTATTCCTATACTCTCTAGTGTTTTTAATAGGAAAGGGTGTTGGATTTTGTCAAAGGCTTTTTCTGCATGTATTGAGATAATCATATGGTTTTTGTTAGTTTGGTTATTAATATAATTAATTATGCTGATAGTTTTCCTAATATTGAATGAGCCTTGCATCCCTGGTATAAATCCTACTTGGTCATAATGTACAATCCTGGGGATGATGTTCTGTAATCTCATTGCTAATATCTTATTTAAAATTTTTCCATCAATATTCATTAGGGAAATTGGTCTATAGTTTTCTTTCTCTGTTTTCATTTTTTTTGTTTTTGTTTGATTCTTGAAGTCTTATTGAGTCATTCACTTGCATTTGTTCAATTCATATTTTTAAGGTGTTGTTTTCTTAAGTTACCTTTTTAAGCTCCTTTTGTAACTGGCCATTTTGTTCATTGCACTGTTTTTACACTTCACTACTTTTATTTTTCAATAAATTGGTGTCTTTTTCATATCTCTTTTGCAGGGCATCATATCCATCTTGCACTGATTTCAGTTTATTTTCCCATTTATCCTCCAGCTCTCTTTTGAGATTCTTTATGCAATCTTCCAGAAAGGCCTTTTGAACAAGTGACCAGTGATGGTCTTTAATACCTTCTTCTGGTATTTTGTGTAAAGGAACCTCAGGATCTGGGGTCATGGCTTCTTTGTCTTGATAAAAGCTGTCTATGTTGAGGGCTCTCTTTTGCTTCTTTATTTTTTTAAGACAGCGTGGATATCTCTTTAAAGGAGGGAAAAAAACGGCAGGTGAAAGGAGGGTGAAGATCTTTCCCCTGGGGCACTTCAGCAAATTAACTTAAGGTACTGGACCAGTGGGGGCTAGGAATAAGTCCGAATTACTCCTTAAATAAGGCAAGTCTGCCAGAACACCTGTCCCCAATAAGGGCAGAGTGTCCTGAGTGCTTCAGATAAACTCCAGGTATTTGGAATTTGGAGTTTGGCGTTTGGAATTTCTGCCACAATGAGCTGAGCTGAGTCCCACCCTCACTTCCGGCCTACAAAGGAGTCCTCTATTTATCTCTCTGTCCCAGTTAGACAAACCTGATATGAAGTTCTTCAGAAAGCAGTGTCCAAATATTTCTGAGTTCGTTGATTTGAAGATCAGTTTAGAGGCTTATTTTATTGTTGATTTGAGAGAAGATTGGAGGAGAGGCAGAGAGTCACCTTTTCACTCTGCCATCTTGGCTCCACCCCTCCTGCATTTAATTTTGAAGGTATTTTGTCGTAATACCTGGTCAATTTTTGTATAAGTTCCATGAAGCATTGAGAAAAAATTAAAAGCCTTTCTGTCTCCATTTAATTTGCTCCAAAGAGCTATCTTACCTATCTTTTCTATCATTTTTTATCTCCTTAACTTCTTTCTTAGTTATTTTGTGATTCAATTTATCTAGTTTTGAGAGTGCGTGGTTGAGATCCCCCACTAGTATAGTTTTTCTATTTCTTCTTGCATGTTTCTGAACTTTTCCACTAGGAATTTCCATGATATACCACTTGGTGCATATATATTTAACATTGACATTGCTTCATTATCTATGGTACCCTTTATTAATATATAGTTTCCTTCCTTGTCTCTTTTAATTATATCTATCTTTGCTTTTACATGATCTGAAATCAGGATTGCTTCCCCTGCTTTTTTTTTTTTGTTGTTCACCTGAAGCATGATATATTCTACTCCAGCCCTTTACCAGCACTCTGCATGTATTATTATGCTTTAAATGTGTTTCTTGCAAACAGCATATGGTTGGATTACTTTTTTTAATCCATTCTGCTATCTGCTTCAGCTTTTATGGGACAATTCATTCCATTCACATTCACAGTTAAAATAATTAATTCTGTATTTCCTGCCATTTTATTTACACCGGATTATGCTTTTCTCTTTCCTATCCCCCTTCCCTGCTCCCTAGTATTTTGCTTTTGATAACCACCTCCCTTTAACAATCCTTCCCTTTTAAAGTCCCCCCCCCTTTACACTTTTTCCCTAATTCTTCTGTGTTGATTTCTATTAGTCTTTCTTTTTCTTTTCCCCACTTTACCTCCTATTTCCTTTTAAGGTAGAACAAGTTTCTTTGAGATACCAAATATGTCTATTATTCTCTTAGAGTCAAATCTGATGAGATTAAGATTAACACATTGCCCATCCCCTTCCCTTCTTTCCCTCAATTATAATAGGTTTTCTTTGCCTCTATGTGTGATCTAATTTCCCTTATTTTACATCCTTTTCCTCTTCTTCCAGTGTGATCCCTTTTCTACCTCTAATTTCTTTTTCATAATATAATATCAATTATAATAATAATAATATCATAATAAAATCTATCCTTATTCTCTAAGTATATCCATAACACAAATATAGCTCTCAAGAGTTTATTTTTTTTACCTTTTTATGTTTCTCTTGAGTTCTGTGTTTGAGGATCAAATTTTTCATTCAGTTCTGTTTTTTCATTAGAAATAGGTGAAATTCACCTAAATCAATGAAAGTCCATCTTCTGTCCTGAAAGATAATGCTTATTTTAGGTGGTTAGCTTATTCTTGGCTGTAATCCCAGTTCTTTTGCTTTTAGGAATATCAGATTCCAGGCACTTTGCTCCTTTAACGTGGGTGCTGCTTGGTCCTGGGTGATCCTAATTGTGGCTCCTTGGCATTTAAATTGTTTCTTTCTGGCCGATTGTAATATGTTTTCCTTGGTAAGATAGCTTTGAAATTTAGCCACAATATTCCTTGCGGATTTAATTTTGGGGTTTCTTTCAGGAGGAAATCAATGGATTCTTTCAATGGCTATTTTATTTTCTGATTCTAAAATACCAGGGCAGTTTTCTTTTATGATTTCCTGTAAGATGATGTCTAGGTTATTTTTTTTCATCATGGCTTTCAGGAAGTCCTATGATCCTTAGATTTTCTCTCCTCGATCTATTTTCCAGGTCAATTGTTTTTTTTTTTTTTTTCTAGCAGATATTTCATATTTTCTTCTATTTTTAATTTTTTTTAAATTTTTGTTTGACTGATTCTTGAATGACTTATTGAGTCATTCACTTCCATTTGTTCCATTGTAATTTTTAGTGTCTTAATTTCTTTGGTTACTATTTTAACTCCTTTTGCAATTGGCCAATTACATTTTTTTTGTTCATTGAATTCTTTTTCCATTTTTTTGCAATGATCTCATTTCATTTCCCCATATTTCTTCTAACTCTTTAAGATCCTTTATGCAATCTTCAAAGAAGGCCCTGTGACATGGGGTCCAGTTTATGTCTCTCTTTGGGGCTTTTTCTGCAGTTGCTTTACCTTTAGGGACTTCAGGGTTTGAAGTCTGTTCTTCTATCTCTTCCCTGTCTATGGTGAGAGTTGTTTTTGTTTTTTTTATTCATTTTTTAAAAAGGTGTAAGGTCTGTTCAAGGCAAAGAATGGACAGCTGCTTTAATTTGCCCTGGGGCAGTTCTGCTGATTGAGTTATTTCAGATGCTGGGAAGTTCTGCTGATTAAATGATTGCTGTGTAATGGCAGCTGGATCTGGTGTTCTTCAGGGATTCAGTGGTTCAAAATCTACACCCCCACAAAAGGCAGATCTGGCAAGCCATGTGCTTACAATCAGGACTGATTGGCCCAAGAGGCCCACAGAAGACTCCCAGATGTGTTTCAAGCCACAATGTTCCTACTCCTGCTCCAGCTCCAGATCCTTGCTTCAGCTCCTTGCAGTGGTCTCCCTGTTCTGCAGCCTGTGTTTGGCAGAAAACCCCCCTGCCCAATGGAAATAGATCTGTTTTGAAGTTCTTCCAGGATATCTTATTCTAGAAATGTGCTGTACTCCAGATATTTGTGGATTCTTTGACTTCAAAATCAGTCTAGAAGCTTCATCTGCTGTTGGTTTGAGGGAAAGTTAGAAGAGTTACAGAGAGTTGTCTTTGATCTCCACCATCTTGGCTCCACCCTCGGAAGTCCCTCTTTTGTTTTTTAAAGTGTTTTGTAAGCACTTCAAAGAAGCCTCTTTAGACTTAAGACCAATTCTTATTATTCTCTTGAGATTTCCTCTGTGGACATTTTGTCCTAATCTGAGTTGCTGTTTTGGTCTTCCCAGTCATCACAGTGGCTTTCTGCAATTAAAGTTCATTTCTGTTACTTGCTCTTTTTCCTGTCTTTTTTTTTTTTGGTGTTTGTTCCTTTTTTTCTTTTATGATCAAACTCTGCTTCTGGGATAAAGGAGGTACTATCCCAAGTTTCCTGTGCATCTCTTGGCTTTCAGCAGAGAGATCCATTGTGTTTGCAGAGGTAGCTTTGCCTACTTTTTTTCAGCAAATAGCCTGATTTCCCAGATCTTGCTTTCTGAGCTAAGACTGGACACTGCCCCATTGATCTGATCCTCTACTGAGGCAGGAATGAGGGTCTCAGTTGCTGATTTGCTATAATTAAAGCCCTATCATTGGCTTTCTCAGAGTCTGTCTGAGCTGGGCTGCACACCCTTTTCACTGTAGTGAGACTGACCTTTCTTGAAGCTTTTTCAATCCATCTTGAACTGAAGAATGGCTTCTTTCTTCCAGACTATTCAGACACTTGGTTACATGAAGTTTTAGTTTTCAAGGTAAACTGGGAGAACCAGAAGTACTTCTTGGCTTTACTCTGCCATCTTGGCTCCACTGTATGTATATCTATTATATCTTTATTTACTATAGCCTGCTTGGGATAGGAAGGGAGGATGAAAGGGAGAAAAAAAACAAAGCAAAAATAGTGCACAGTAGAGAACAAAAGAACAACCTACAAGGAAGTAAAAAAAATATGGAGACACATGAATATGTTTTATTATTATCTATTTTTTTTCTTGAACTGGAAATTAATTGTGATATTTTGAATCCTCCCTGACATTCTTCTGAGCACATAACAATATATTGTTTTGGTTTTTTTTTTCCTTTTTTTTTCTTTTGTGTTTATTTTCTATTACATTAATAATAATAATAATAATAATAATAAAACACATTAGTCAGGCTCTGTTTCCAGGATAAAGGGTGAATGTCCCAATCTGCAAGAGTTTGTGCAGGATTTCCAGAGGTCCTTCTAGGGACCTGTAAATTTTTAGCCTTACCAGGTGGTATCATACAAGTTGTGTGTTTAGTACTCTCCTGACTTATGTTCAGGTCTGTAAGTGACCACAAAAACTCTTTTCTGCCTTGAAATTGTGGCTAGAATCCTCCCTTTATTTTGGCTGTGAGTTCTATTTTCCTGTTGTTCCTTCCTATCATGGATTTGAGCCAGGATTACATCCTGGATCTGAATATGGCAAAACCATAAAATCCTGCTTAAGTGCTAAGTAAAAACCATCCTTTTGACCAGCTTTTTGATTGCCAGTGATCTGAGAAACTCTGGGAGGTTCCATTGCTGCTACTGCTTCCCAAGGACAGCTCCTGGTTTTCTGGTTTCCCGATGCTTTCTCACTCTATCAAGACAAACCTTTCCTGCTCACCTTCCAAGTTCTCTTTTTTGTCTGTGGGCTGAGTTCTCTGGAAACTGCTAGAACTTCCACTGATTCCCAGTGATTCAGAGACACCAAAGTCTGCTCCTGATTTGTTGCATTACACAGGCTATACTGGCATGGCCTGCACTGGGATTGTACTGCTCTTCTACCCTGATAAAACAGAACTTTCCAGTTAATCTTCTAAGTTGCCGTCACTAAAAAAAATAATAAGAAGAAAATAAAATTTAAAAAAAATAGCTTGATCTTTTTGTAGGTTGCACAGGTCTAAAACTACTTTACAGTCATGATTTAATGGTATTTTGAGGGGATTAGGGGAAAGCCTCTGTGTTTCTGTGTTATCTGCCATCTTGACTCCCCCTCTCTGACACATTCATTCTCTACAATGCCTTGTTGATGCCAATCATTTCTCTTTCACCCTAGTAGGAATAAATTCCCAAAGACTGACTTGTATTAGTAATACTCAAATTTCTCTTGTTCTTGGAGGTAACCCTCTTGAGGATAAATATCTCCTCCTACTCACCATTTTAGCTCTTGAACTTCCACTAATGCAATTATTCTTTGTCACCAGAAAAAAATGATAATATTTTTGGTTTTTGAAAGTAGCACAGCACATTTCAATTTGGTAAAATATTCAAAGCCTCACAGATACTCACTTAATAATGGTGTTTGTGTGTATTAAGTGAGCAAAAAGATGGTAGAATGAACATTTACTCCAAATCACATGACTTGTCAAGTCTCCTCCATACCAGAATTATATATCAAAGCTGAAGGAACTTTATATCTTCCCATGGTTTAGGATAGAAAGAATGCAAAAGAAAGCACAAAAGGTGTAGCAGGAAGTGACATTCACTGACCCTGAGCTATCCTCTCCCATCTCCCAAAAACCAACTGAAGGACATGATGCTGGATTACATCACACATCTACATCATGGCTCCCTCTCTCTTTTCTAGTGCTTACAGACCACAGTTCCAAACTGTGGAAAGTTATCTGGGCCTCAACAGCCAGGTTAGTAAATGCCTTTAAAAGGAAAAAGCCTGGCAGGGCCTGCAAGATAAGCACCAATACTGCAAAGCACTGAACTGTAGGTAGCTCTGAACTGTTGGTGCCTGGAAAGCAGCCTTTGAATTCCATTGTTAACAGATTGAACATCTGGTGCCCTCAGGTTCTAAACTGTCAGTGCCAGGCCAAAAAAAGTAAAGAATAGAAGGAGTGAGAAAGAAAGGGTGCCAAAACAGAACTCTGTTTTGAGGAGCTCCACAGCAAGCCATGAAGCCATTCAAGTAGAGCCAGTTCTGACTACTCAAAAGTTATTTGGGGCAAAGTCCTATGATTATAATTTATGAATTTTCCATTGTGGGAGATACATAAGACACTCTGAGATGCAGAACTACACTCAATGGGGAAAGAATTATGAATGAGAAAAATAACAATAAGTAAAGAAGGACAGATGAAATTAAAAGTATCAAATATTCGAGAAAGAAATTTAAAAGACTTTGATGATAAGTAAGCAAAGTAATAAAAAACTATTAAAAAGAGAATGAAAATGACCTTCATTAAATAAGTTCATATATCCCTAAATAAAATGTGATAAAGGAAAATAATCCAATAGTTGTTAAGGGAGATAACCCTGTGGAAATGAGAGAGAACATGGAACCACAATATATATATATATATATATATATTTTTTTTCTTAAGCAGTTTAAAAGATAAATGACAATCAAAAGAGTAAAATTGATGTCCTATATTGCAAAAAATAATGATCAGAATAGGAAAAACACCTCTATTAATAGCAATTCACATGATAGAAAGGAAAAAAGAACAGTAGATCAGGAAGACAAACACAGAAAAGTGAAAGACATTCTTGAAGGAGGAAAGCAAAAAAAAGAAAAGAAAATATGCTCACTATGAAAGGTAAACATGCTGATCTCAATGATAAGACATATAGAGAATATAAGGATTGTAAGTCTTTGAGAAGAACCTGACATGACAAAAAAGACAGCAAATTTGAAAGAACTTTTGTTTATATTTAACAAATAAATTAAAAAACAATAAGCTTTCCAAATCATCAGGGGGGGAAAAGGCCTTCAAATACAAAGAAGAGAATACTCAAATAACATAAGAGTATTTCTTAGTTTTTAGAAAAAGGAAGAAAGAATAAATTAATGTATTTCCTGAAAAGTAATGAAGTTCAAAGTATATTCCAGTGTGACCTGTTCTGCAAATGTGCAGTTAACTATATGGGACAAAAATTGGATATTCTATGATGAAGAATTCAAAATATTTCTTTTAAAAAAACTGAAACAAAAATGAATAAATTATTTGTATCTTCAATATCTGAAATGAATGAAATATTAGAGGAGTGAATAAATTCTAAAACCATTTGCAACAGAGTATCAGTAAAAAGAGCAGTAAAAAAGTTCTTTCTAAATATACACAAAAATAGAGGGGTGAAGGTGGAAATCAGAAAAAGACAACAGAAGAGAAATGAGGAAATGGAGAGAACAAGTGGACAGAATGTAGCTATGAGTGAATCCTTTTTTGTAGTACTCTATTACACATGGGACTACATTACAACATATGAAGAAAGGAAAGAGAAAAGGATTTGATATGCTGAGTTCAAACCCAGGGCTAGCAATTAGGTTAAGGTCATCTATTTTCAAATTGAAGAGGTTATAGAAGTGTGGGTAACAAAGAAGGGTGTGGAATAAAGCAAAGAATTCTTGCTTTGCAAGTGAGGGATAGTTTCTATAATTAATGCTCTCATGGGTGAAAGGAGATAAGGACTTTATGATGGAAGAAGTTTGAGAGCTTTACCATCTAGGGAGGAGAGAATTGAGACACATAGGGTAATTAGCAGGTAGAACAGTAGGAGAGTATAAAAAGGGAGGAGATTTTCAGATAAATGCATCAAAAATACGGGAAAGAGAGAATATGAATCAATGTGTGGGTGCCCTTTAATAAGGCAGTGTCCTTTCTAATATCTGCAATAATTTACATTGTTTTGTAAAAATAAGAGACACTTGAAAAAAGGAATCCATGAGGTGAGACCTACAAGACAGAAGCAGAAAGCATTAAGAGGTCATAATCTAGAATGGAAACCTTAGAATCTTTTATTTTATTTAATATTTGTATACATAGCCCTGAGTGGATAGCAGTATCTCCCCATAAATGATACAGTAGGTAAGAGGTTTAATGTATTGATTTAGCTAAATCAATGAATTCTATAATAGAAATATCATTTGTTAAATTTTTAAAACTGGCTCCAACATACTCCTGAATGTGAGGGACAATCTATTTTGGAACCAGAGATGATAGCAGAGAGCAATTTCTGTTCAATTTTAGATGTTGATAAAGAACAATAAGAGTCAGGGAAATCTTTGTCCAATGAAATATTAACTTTATCTTAACAATTAAAAAACCTTATATTTTTCTGTTGATGGACTCTTTCTAGGTATCCTAACTCTGAAAGAGTGGTTTTTCAGCACCTTGTTGTCATTTCACTCCCTTTTTGATATTTGCGAAATCTAACTACTCAAATATGATGTTTCTCCCTTGAGTTCTTCTGTTTTCAGAAGCTTGAGAGCATCCTGACTTCAATGACTAACTTTTAATTTAAGAAGCAACAATTCTCTTCTTGTATGACTATTTTTCTCCTACTAATATTCTTCTTCTGTGAAAATGATAGTCTTCTATAAACCCTACCCTCTAAATGTTTACAAAATTTATCACTTTTGATTTTATTATATTTTGTAATAAATGAGTTATGTACAAATGGATTGAGAAACCCTTCTTTCCTAAAGTGATAGTCTTTTTTTTTAATTAAAGCTTTTTATTGGTATAACATATGTATGGGTAGTTCCCAGCATTGATCTTTACAAAGCTTTCTATTACAAATTTTACCCCCAGTCCCCTCCGCTCCCCTAGATGGCAGGAAGTCCACGACATGTTAATAATGTTGAAATACTTGACATGTTATGCAAGAAAAAATCCTATCAACAAGAAAAAAAAGAAAATCAGAGAAAGGCAACACAATGCAAGCAAATATCAATAGAGAGCATGAAAATGTTACGTTGTGGTCCATATTTCATATCCCTCTCTCTAGGTGCATATGGTTTTCTTCAGTGAACAATTTGAACTGGTTTGAGACAATTCTTTGTTGCAGAGAGCCATGACCATCAGAATTGATCATCATGTAATACTGTTGTTGCTGTGTATGATGATCTCCTGGTTCTGCTCATTTCACTCAGCATCGGTTCATGCAAGTACCTCCAGGCCTCTCTGAAATCATCCTGCTGGGCGTTTCTTACAGAGCAATAATATTCCATAACATTCATATACAATAATTTATTCAGCCACTCTCCAATTGATGGGCATTCCTTCAGTTTCCAGGTTCTAGCCGCTACAAAAAGGGCTGCCACAAACATTCTTGCACAGGTGGGTCTTTTTCCCTCCTCTAAGATCTCTTTGGGATATAGGCCCAGTAGATACACTGCTGGATCAAAGGGTATGCACAGTTTGACAACTTTTTGAGCATAGCTCCAAATTGCTCTCCAGAATGGTTGGATCCTTTCACAGTTCCACCAACAATGTATTAGTGTCCCAGCCATCCCACATCCCCTCCCACATTCATCGTTATCTTTTCCTGTCATTTTAGCCAATCTGACAGGTGTGTAGTGGTACCTCAGAGTTGTCTTCATTTGCATTTCTCTGATCAATAGTGATTTGGAGCAACTTTTCATATGACTAGAGATCGTTTTAATTTCATCATCTGAAAATTGTCTGTTCATATCGCTTGACTACTTCTCTATTGAAGAGTGGCCTGAATTCTTATAT
>JAJPUD010011707.1:11574-37970 GCA_023553655.1 Myrmecobius fasciatus
AATGTAAAGATGATTTCCCAATTTGATGCTTCCCTCCTAATCTTGTCTGCATTTGTTTTATTTGTACAGAAACTTTTTAACATAATATAATCAAAATTATCTATCTGCTGTTTAATTACGAGTTCCACATCTTCTTTGGACATAAATTTATTCCATCTCCACAGGTCTGAGAGATAAACTATATTACGTTGCTGTAACTTGCTTACAAAGTCCCTCTTTATATCTAGATCATGAACCCATTTAGATCTTATCTTGGTATGTGGTGTTAGGTATGGGTCAAGCCCTAATTTCTTCCACACTAGTTTCCAATTTTCCCAGCAGTTTTTGCCAAATAGAAAGTATTTATCCCAAAAGCTGGGGTCTTTGGGTTTATAGAACACTAGATTGTTAAGGTTATATCCTAGGTTGTCCTGATAACCTATCCTGTGCCACTGATCAACTGTTCTATTCCTTAGCCAGTACCAAATGGTTTTGATGACTGCTGCTTTATAATATAGTTTTATATCTGGTACAGCAAGGCCACCTTCATCTGCCTTTTTTCCATTAATCCCCTTGAAATCCTTGACCTTTTGTTCTTCCAAATGAACTTTGTTCTATTTTTTCTAGATCTGTAAAATAATTTCTTGGGAGTTTGATTGGTATGGCACTAAATAAGTAGATTAGTTTAGGTAGTATTGTCATTTTTATTATGTTCGCTCTGCCTACCCATGAGCACTTAATATTTTTCCAATTCATTATGTCTGATTTTATTTGTGTGGAAAGTGTTTTGTAGTTTAGTTTGTATAGTTTCTGACTTTTCCTTGGCAGATAGATTCCCAAATATTTTATCCTATCATCTGCTATTTGGAATGGAATTTCTTTTTGTATCTCTTGCTGCTGAACTTTGTTGGTAATATATAAAAATGCTGATGATTTATGTGCATTAATTTTGAATCCGGCCACTTTGCTAAAGTTGTGAATTGTTTCTAGTAGTTTTTTAGTTGAGTCTCTAGGGTTCTCTAAGTATACCATCATGTCATCTGCAAAGAGTGATAATTTGGTTTCTTCATTATCTACTCTGATTTCTTTTATCTCTTTTTTCTTCTCTTATTGCTAAAGCTAACATTTCTACTACAATATTAAATAGTAATGGTGGCAGTGGGCAGCCTTGTTTCACTCCTGATCTTATTGGGAATGGTTTTAGTTTGTCTCCATTACATATGATGCTTGCTGATCGTTTTAAATAGATACTACTGATCATTTTAAGGAAAAACCCATTTATTCCTATATTATCTAGTGTTTTTAATAGGAAAGGGTGTTGGATTTTATCAAATGCTTTTTCAGCATCTATTGAGATAATCATAGGGTTTTTGTTAGTTTGGTTATTAATATAATTAATTATGCTGATAGTTTTCCTAATATTGAACCAGTCCAGCATCCCTGGTATAAATCCTACTTGGTCATAGTGTACTACCCTGGGGATGACTTTCTGTAATCTCATTGCTAATATCTTATTTAA
Source organism: Myrmecobius fasciatus (assembly GCA_023553655.1). Classification (NCBI taxonomy): domain Eukaryota; kingdom Metazoa; phylum Chordata; class Mammalia; order Dasyuromorphia; family Myrmecobiidae; genus Myrmecobius; species Myrmecobius fasciatus. The sequence goes on from JAJPUD010011707.1 coordinate 13,073, forward strand.
TATTTTTGCATCAATATTCATTAGGGAAATGGGTCTATAATTTTCTTTCTCTGTTTTCACCCTACCTGGTTTAGCTATCAGCACCATATCGGTCTCATAGAAGGAATTTGGCAGTATACCTTCTGTCCCTATTTTCTCAAATAGTTTGTGTAGTATTGGAATTAATTGTTCTTTGAATGTTTGGTAGAATTCACATGTAAATCCCTCTGGCCCTGGAGATTTTTTCTTAGGGAGTTGGTTAATAGCTTGTTCTATTTCTTTTTCTAATATGGGGCTATTTAAATAATTTATATCCTCTTCTGTTAACCTGGGCAATCTATATTTTTGTAGATATTCCTCCATTTCATTTAGATTATCAAACTTACTGGCATAAAGTTGGTCAAAGTAACTCCCAATTATTGCTCTAATTTCCTCTTCATTGGAGGAAAGTTCTCCCTTATCATTCTTGAGACTAACAATTTGATTTTCCTCTTTCCTTTTTCTTATCAAATTAACTAAAGGCTTATCTATTTTGTTGGGGTTTTTTTTGTAGAACCTTCTAGTTTTTTTTATTACTTAAATAATTTTCTTATTTTCAATTTTTTTAATTTCTCCTTTTATTTTTAGAATTTCCAATTTGCTATTTAATTGAGGGTTTTTAATCTGTTCTTTTTCTAGTTTTCTTTTACTAATAAGCCCAATTTGCTGATGTTTTTTTTCTCTATTTTATGCAAGTAAGCATCTAAAGATATAAAATTGCCCCTTATAACCACTTCGGCCGTATCCCACAAATTTTGGTATGTTGTCTCATTATTGTCATTCTCCTGGATGAGATTTGCTCTTTCACCCATTCATTCTTCAGGATTAGCTTATTTAATTTCCAATTAAATTTTGGTTTATTTTCTGCTGGCCTTATATTGCATGTCATTTCTTATTGCAACATGATCTGAAAAAGATGCATTTACTATTTCTGCCTTTCTGCATTTGATTTTGAGGTTTTTATGCCCTAACACATGGTCAATTTTTGTATAGGTTCCATGGACTGCTGAGAAAAAAGTAAACTCCCTACTGTCTCGATTCAACTTTCTCCATAGTTCTATGATACCTAACTTTTCTAACAATTGGTTTATCTCCCTAGGTTCTTTCTTGTTTATTTTGTAGTTTCATTTATCTAATTCTGAGAGAGCAAGTTTGAGATCCCCCACTAGTATATTTTGACTGTCTATTTCTTCTTGCATCTCTCTTAATTTCTCCCCTAGGAATTTGGATGCTATTGCAGTTGGTGCGTATATATTTAGTATTGATATTGCTACATTATCTATGGTACCCTTTAATAAAATATAGTTTCCTTCCTTATCTCTTTTGATTAGATCTATCTTGGCTGTTACTTGATCTGAGATAAGGATTGCTACCCCTGCTTTTTTTTTGTTCACCTGAAGCATATTTTCTGCTCCAGCCTTTTACCTTCATCCTATATGTGTCACTATGTTTTAGATGTGTTTCTTGTAGACAACATATTGTGGGATTCTGGTTTTTAAACCAGTCTGATATCCGTTTCTGCTTTATGGGAGAATTCATCCCATTCACATTCACAGAAAGAATAACTAATTCTTTATTTCCTGCCATCTTATTTATCCAAGTTATATTTTTCCCTTTCGTTTCCCCTTTCTCCCTTCCCTCCTCCTCAGTACTTTGCTTTTGATGACACCCTTCCCGAAACAATACTTTAGATCCCTCCCCCTTGTCTTTACTCTTTTCCCTAGATTCTTCTATTTCCCCTTCTATTAGTTTATCCCTTTATTTTCCTCCTTTCCCTCCCACTTCCCTCTAGCAACAGACAAGTTTCTATGTGAAAACAAGTGTCTGATATACACTTTTAGAGCCCAACCTGATGAGAGTAAGATTTACACAATGCTCATCTCCCTCCCCTCTTTCTCTCAATTATATTAGGTTTTCTTTGCCTCTTCAAGAGATTTTACCTTGTTTTTGCCTCCTTTTTTTAGATCTTATTTTACCACTTTTCCCCCTCTTTTCCCCAGTATGACAACCTTTCTCCCCCCTAGTTCTCTTTTTCATATTTTCAAAGTAATATCTAGTTAATTATACCCCCAAACTTTAAGTATCCCCCTAGTAGAAATAAAGTTCTCAAGAGTCCTTTCCTTTTTATTTTTTTATCTATCTCTTGAGTTCTCTGTTTGGATGTCGAATTTTTTGTTCAGATCCGGTCTTTTCATTAGAAATAGGTGAAATTCACCTATATCATTGAATGACCATCTTCTTCCCTGGAAGATAATGCTCATTCTAGCTGGATAGCTTATTCTTGGCTGTAATCCAAGTTCCTTTGCCCTTTGGAATATCTGGTTCCAGGCCCTTTGATCCTTCAGTGTGGAGGCTGACAGATCCTGTGTGATTCTAATTATTGATCCTCAGTATTTGAATTGTTTCTTTCTAGCTAATAGCAGAATCTTTTCCTTGGTGCCATAGTCCTGAAATTTAGCCACAATATTCCTTGGGGTTTTAATTTTGGGGTCTCTTTCAGGAGGTGATAGGTGAATTCTTTCAATGGTGATTTTGCCTTCTGATTCTCTAATCTCAGGGCAGTTTTCTTTCAGGTTTTCCTGGAAGATAGTGTTGAGATTATTTTTTTTCATCATGACTTTCAGGAAGTCCAATAATCCTTAGATTGTCTCTGCTAGATCTATTTTCCAAGTCAGTAGTTTTTCCTAGGAGATATTTCATATTTTCGTCTAATTTTTCAATTTTTTTGTTTTTGTTTGACTGATTCTTGAAGTCTTATTGAGTCATTCACTTGCATTTGTTCAATTCTTATTTTTAAAGTGTTGTTTTCTTCAGTTACCTTTTTTAGCTCCTTTTGTAACTGGCCAATTGAATTTTTTTGTTCATTGCACTCTTTTTCCACTTCACTAATTTTATTTTTCAATAAATTGGTGTCTTTTTCATATCTCTTTTGCAGGGAATCATATCCTTCTTGCAAGATATTGTTTCCTTCTTGCACTGATTTCAATTTATTTTCCCATTTATCCTCCAGCTCTTTTATTAGGTTCTTTAAGCAATCTTCCAGAAAGGCATTTTGAAAAGGGGACCAGCGATGGTCCTTAATAACTTCCTTTGGAGTTTTGTCTAAAGGAACCTCAGGATCTGGGGTCATCACTTCCTTTTCTTGATAAAAGCTGTCTATGTTGAGAGCCCTCTTTTGCTTCTTCATTTTTTTTTTTTAAGACAGCGTGGATATCTCTTTAAGGTAGGGGAAAAAAAAACGGCGGCTGAAACGGCAGCTGAAGTTCTTTGCCCTGAGGCACTTTGGCGAATTAACTTAAGGTGCTGGGCCGGTTGGGGCTAGGAATAAGTCCAAATTACTCCTTAAACATGGCAAGTCTGCCAGAATACCTGCCCCCAATCAGGGCAGAGTGTCCCAAGTGCCTCAGATAAACTCCAGGTGTTTGGAATTTGGAGTTTGGAGTTTGGAGTTTCTGCCAAGATGAGCTGAGCTGAGTCCAACCCTCAATTCCAGCCTACACCAGAGTTCTCTGACACCGGAGTCCTCTATTTATCCCTCTGTCCAAGTTAGACAAACCTGATGTGAAGTTTTTCAGAGATATCTGCAAGTAGTGTCCAAATATTTCTGGATTCGTTGACTTGAAGATCATGTCAGATTCTTATTTTATTGTTGATTTGAGAGAAGATCGGAGGAGGACACAGAGAGTCACCTTTTCACTCCGCCATATTGGCTCTGCCTCCTAAAGTGATTGTCTTAACATGTTCCTTCACCTTCTTTGGATCCTTGAAATGTTTTTGTTTGTTGCTTTTATATCTTTTTAAAATGAATAATACTTCTTTCCTTATCTCTTGAAACAGCCAAACTGCTCACAACCAATGTGTCTCTATATATTCTTCAGAGTTACTTAAATCTTTATATTTATATGATGGCCCTTTCCTTTTTCTTTAAAGATACTTAAAAGATGCATTGAAAACCAGTTTCAAATGATAGCATATGATATTGATGATTAAGAATTGTTGACTCAAGTTTCTCTTATGAAAGATTAATTTCTCAAACGTATAGAAAATTGAATCAAATTTATAAAGAATAAAATTCTTATCCTAATTGACAAATGATCAAAAGATGCAAACTATGCTCAAAGGATTATAAAATCATACATTCCTTTGACTTACCAGTATAAAACTTTAATCTCAAAAGAGATTTAAAAAAAAAATAAAAGAGCCCATTTGCACAAAAATATTTATAGCACTTTTCTTCTCAGGGCAAAGAATCAGAATTTGGAAGCCCATCAATTGGGGAATGGCTGAATAAATTGTGGTATGTGATTATGATGGAATTTTACATTTATAAAGGAAATGATCAACAGAATGCTCTCAGAAAAACCTGTGAAGTCCTCCATGATCTCAAGCAAACTAACATGTATTATGAACAAAACATTATCAATGTTTTGGGATGATCAGCTGTATATGACTTTTCTGTTCTCAGCAAAACAATAATCCAAGACAACTCAGAAGGATTTATGATTATAAATCCTATCTACACTCAGTGTAAGACCTGAGTGTGTCTGAATGCAGCTTGAAGCATAATCTTTTTTTTCTATCTTTCTAAAGGGAAAAGGATGGAGAAAAAGTCATTTTAAAATATTTTATTATACTGAATTAGATGTAAAGCATTTTTTACATTTGTTTTTAAATTTTTGAATTCCAAATTCACATCCTTCTTCTCTCCCCTCCCCATCCTTCCTCATTGGGAAGGAAAATATTTCAATATAGGGTATTTTATGTGTATGTGTAAGCATGCAAAATATTTCCATAATAATCACATAGAAAAAAATGGACCAAAAAAAAAGTTTTTTTTAAACCTTCAGTTTGTACTCAAACAGTATCATTTCTTTTCCTGAGGATAAATAACATTTTCCCCCATAAGTCTTTCAGAGTTCTCTTAGATCATTTTATTGCTGAGAATCACTAAGTCATTCATTGTAATAATTCAAAGTATTGCTATTACCTTGTAGTCAGTATATTTTATATTGCAACAGCTCATTAAATTTTTCCAAGTTTTTCGGAGTATCTTCCTCATCATTTCTAATTGCATAATAGAATAAAACCTTAACCATATACCACAATTGTTCAGCCTTTCTCCACTTGATGGGTGTCCTCTCAAATTTGAATTCTGTGCCTTCAGAAAAGAGTTACTATAAATATTTTTATACATATACATGAATTTCCTTTTTGTTTCTTTATCTCTTTTGGGATACAAACATAGTAATGATATTTTTAGGCCAAAGGGTTTGCATGGTTTCGTGGTCATGGTTTCAAATTGCTCTAGAGAATGGTTAAATCAGTTCACAACTCCAACAGTGTATTAATGTCATATTTTCCCTACATCTCCTCCAGAATTTATCATTTTCCTTTTCTGTCCCATTAGCCAATTTAATAGTCATTAGGCAGTACCTCAGAATTATTATAATTTGCATTTCTTCAATCAAGTGTGTTGCTTCTGGCCCCCCACTACCCCCACTATGGCATCCCTTCTATCACTTTCTGTGCTTCTCACATCCCTTCTCCTATGTTCCTACAGGGTAAAATATATTTCTATGTCCAAACTTTATCTTATTTCCTCTTTGAGCAAATTTTGGTGAGAATGAGGTTCATTTACCCCCCCTTTTTCTCCCAGCTTTCTCCTGCACCATAAAAGTTTTTTCTTACCTATTTTATGGAAGATAATTTATACCATTCCATCTCTCCTTTTCCATATCTCATATTACATTCTTCTCTCTTTAATTTTATTTTTGGATATTATCCCTTCATATTCATTTCAGCCCTCTGTCTATACTCCCTCTAATTGATCTAATAATGAGTAAATTCTTGTGAGTTACAAGTATCATCTTCTCATGAAGAAAAACAAACTAAATCTCATTCTCTAATGATTTCTTTTTTCTCTTTAACTTTTTAAATGCTTCTTTAGATATTTCTATTGAAAGCTAAATTTTCTATTCAATTTCTATTCAACAAATTTTCTCTTCAACTCTTTTCATCAAGAATGCTTAAAAGTTCATGTAATTAAATTTAAATAATTTTTCTTCTGAAGGATTATTCTCAGTTTACCTGGGTAGATTATTCTTGTTTGTAATCCTAGATCTTTTGTCCTTCAGTATATCATTTTAGTAGTTTGCAATATTTTATCCTTGACATTGCAGCTTTAGAGTGTGAATACATTATTCCTAGGAATCTTCATTTTGGAATCTCTTTCAAAAGATTATCAGTGATTTCTTTCCATTTCTATTTTACCCTTTAGTTCCAAAATATCATAAAACCATTAGCTTCCATTTCCTTGATTCTAATTTTTAAGGAATCATTCTCTTCATTGAAATTTTGTACCTCTTCATTTGATCAATTCTGCTTTTCAAGAAATTTTTTTCTTCACTGGCTTTTTGTTCTTTTACCATTTGGCTTTATCTACTCTTTTAGGCATTATTTTTCCAGTACTTTTCATCATCTTTTCCAAAATTGCATTTCTCTTCCCATTTTTCTTCTGCTTTTCTTACTTGATTTTTCAAAATTGTTTTTTTTAACTCTTCCATCCTGCCTGAAAACAATGCATATTATTCTTGAAGGCTTTGAATGTAGAAGTTTTGTCTATGTTATCTTCTGAGTATGTGTTTTTATCTTCCTTGTTGCCACATTAACTTTATATGGTTACTTTTGTTGTTGATATTGTTTGTCCATTTTCCCAGCCTATTACTTGACTTTTAATTCTTTGTTAAAGTAGGGATCTGCTTTCAGGGAGGAGGTTACACTGTCTCAAACTTCAGGATTTTCGTTCAGCTATTTCCAGAGATACTTCTAGGGACTTATAAGTTTTCAGTTCTTCCAAAGTCATGTGATCCAAGGAAAGATATTGACATCTCTCTTGGCTTGTGAGCTGGTCTGTGAGTGACCACAAGTACTTTTTTCTGTCCTGGAACTGTGAGGAAGTTCCCTGTTCCACTGTGGCCACAAGTTCTAGTGGATTAGTACTCTTCCTCTACATTGGAAGGCAATTGAGACTTGTGACCTTGATCTGAGTATCAGCAAAGCAACAGAATCTTATCCCTGCCAGCAAAGAAACTCCAGTAATCTTCTGTGGTCTGAAAGCTCCAGTAACAATCTCTGTGTCTCCCAAGGCTTGCTTTTTCTTATTGGGTCTGTGGCTGTGCTGGTGTGGGCTGTTCTGGAACATGGGCTCCTCTCTCAACCTGGTGCAACAGAACTTACTGCTAATCTTCTTAGTTGTCTTGAACTAGGAAATATTTTCCCTCATCCTTTTGTGAATTCTGCTTCTCTAGAATTTGTTTTGAGTCATTTAAATGTATTTGGTTCTGTCTTGGTTCTTCCTAAAAGGAATCCTGTTTCTTAAGGGTCTTTGTCAAGGAACTCTTAGAGAAGAAATAACTATTACAGATCCAAAGGAAACACGTTATGGGATGAAATCATATCTTTCAAGTTGAAGTAATAACATGTTTGTAAGAGTGTAATTTATAAGATTTTAAGTCTTGGTATGGAGTTAATGGAGCGGAATTTTCTGTTTTTAATTTATATATTGTGTGTAAGTATTATGCAAATCTTCAAATATAAAGCTAGAAGTTATGAAAAATGAGAATGGAATCTAATATTCTGCTGATGTGTTATACCAAAAGAATAATTGCCCACTCTTCCTTTAATTATATTTATGGCTTTTGATCTATGTTAGTCACCTGTTTTTTGTTTTAGACTATAGACAAAATTTGAAAAAAAAAGGCTTTCTAAAACAATTAAAAATAACTTTTTCCTTTTGGTTACAGGATACAATTTCTTGTTTGTTAAGATAACAAAGATTATAAGATTTTACCCTTTGGGTTATTTTCCTCACAATTCCTCATGATAGTAACAATTGAATACTATGTTTAGGTCCTACTCCTAATTATATCAATGTCCAGCTATCATAAAATGTGCAATAGATTTTGTACATAACAAGAATAAAAAGAACTGGACTGATGATTATAATTAGATTTTTTTTCTAATATGTTAAGCTAAGAATTGGATACTAAATCATAGTCAAACAAGCATGTTTGTCACAATTTTATGTTATATATAAAACCCAATAAAATCCAACTCTATCCATGTTTTCTAGACCTGAAATATACTTGTGTTTTCTTTTCATAAATTTTATATTTGCATTACAGGTATGAGAAATGTTATACACACACACATACACAGGATTTTTTTTTTCTTAAGCAGTAGTCTCAACATGGAGGAGGAAATACTGATTAATTGGGCGATGGAAAAATAACATATTTTCTGCTTGTTTAGGGCTCTTGGAGGAAGGAGGAGGATTCATAAGAAAATTCCTCCACCTCTAGTATCTATAAGTTTTATCATGTAGCATATTACAAGGGTAAAAAAGTATCTACAATAAAGATAACTCATTTTATACAATATACAATATTTATACCATACTATACAATTATACAATATTTATGCAATATTATTCACTTGCGTGAAAGATTTTGGAATATTTCCCCCCATAAATTAAATCTCTAAATTGTATGGTGTAATACAAAATCTTGTAAGGGTTATTTCTAATTATTTTAGAAAGCCTTTTACTCCAAATTTGTCTATACTCTAAACCAGAAAACGGGTGACTAACATGGGCTAAAAACCACAAGCATAATTAAAAGAAAATTGTGCAGCTATTCTTTTGATACTACATGCCAGCAGAATATTAGATTCCACTCTCATTTGTAGAACTTCTATCTTGATATTTGAAGATTTGTCTATTGCTGACATAAAACATTTAAATTAAAACCAAACAAAAAATTCCAAAGCATTAGCACAACAAACCTCAGTAAAATATCAGATTTAGATCTGTTAGCAAACAAATATTCTAATTTAAATTTATAAATAGAGATGTTGATATATATTTATGTATGTATATATATATATAGTGTAAATGTACCCATGTGTATATATATATTAATCTGTGCTATTATACACATACATTCATACATTTCATGAAATAAATATTTTATTTAAAATCCATACTTGAATAACTTTTAGTCATTATTTCTGCAATTTTTCCCAATTAAGCAATAAGCAAAGAGATGTTCTGTTATTTTATTGAATTTGTTTAGTTAGAATAAATTTAATACAAATTATGTAGAATTATATTTATAAAATCTTTATGTTTAAAAGCAATTTTGAGGTTATCTATACCAATTTGTCAGCTAGTAAAGAACCCTTTCTACAATATCTCTTCCAGACCTTATTTGATAACCCTCTGTGATAAGGTGACAGTAAGTTAATGGATACATTTCTTTAACAGTTTTCTTTGTTAGAAAAATATTATATATTAAAATAACATCTATATTTTGTAAGCTCTCTGGAGTGATTCATAAGAAAATTAAAGTTTTTCTTCTCTATGAATGTCTTTAAAATATTTGAACATGAATATCTTGTCTACATAATATTATCTTCAATCTAATAATAGAAGGGAGGAAGTAAGAATTTAATAAGCACTTACTACATGATAGATACTGTGCCAGAGATTTGTAAACATTATCTCATTTCATCTTTAAAGTTTTCCAAATGATGCATTTTTTTAAATCTAGATTTTTTTGTGATTTTCTTAAAAATCAATTGTTTTTAGTATTAATATTTTCTTATAAGATGGCACTCATAACTTAAAATGGTATTTAGACATATCTCTGGCCAGTGAAACATGAAATGAAAGTCACTTTATTTGGTCTTAACACTGTATATCAACTAATGTTGGTTAAATTAAATTAGTTTTCTTTTAAATTGAACAAGTTTTAAATGTGTTTTTTAAAAATAATTAGTCAAATCATAAAGTTATTTTACATTGAATTTATTATCAACTGAAATTCTGAATTATTTTCCACAAGTCTTGCCATTAAATCATGCTTATCCAAATCCCCCTTGTATTGATGATCACACACACACACACACACTCTATATATGCATGTATATTATATGTACAAATATATACACATGTATATACATATACATATTAATTAAACACATATACAAAATGCACATTAAACATGCATGTATAATATTTAGACATATATTACATATATATATTATATATATCTATCATATCTAGCTAATAAGTTTTGCAAATATTTTATTAATATTTAATAAAAATATGGTTTCTTTGAGTATTATTGTTAATTATGTTAATTGTTTTACTGCCAAGGACAACGATGGTTTTTGTGCCCATTGAAAGAGAGTTGTTCTTGAGGATAGCAATCAATTCTGCTTAGTTAACAATTAATGAAAAAGAATATTAAAATGAGGTGTTGGGACTGAAATTTGATCACACATTTTCTTCTAAGTTAGCTACAGTATTAGACAATCTATTAAAATAATTTATCTGTATTGAAACCTGAGTAAATTCCAATGGTACCCCTCTCCCACTTATCATATTGAGCAAGTTAACATTTAGAGACTGAGGTCTTGAAATAAGGATAAATGAAAAAAATGGGAAATTTGAATCATCCCAAATAATTGATTATCATTTCTTTCAACTATGAATTCATTGTTAAATAACACTAAAATTTTGAGTAAAAAATATACATACATATATGCAAATACATATATATATATATATATATATATACATGTGAGTATATGTGCACATGACTATAAGTATTTGTGTATACACATACATATATCTACATATATTTATATAACATGAATAAAATAAATAAATAAAATGTTTTGCATGCATATGGAGATCTAGTGTGTGTGTATCTTTTCCCATATCTTTACAAAATTATAATAAATTGAAATTTTGGCACTTCCACATAACCCCATGTCAACAACTTTCAACAACTTGCTTAACCTCTCTAGATTATATATTATGTTTAAAATTAGAGCTAGAGTGTTCCTGCAGTTTCTAAATATATGATCAATGATTGTCTGATGAGCATAATTAATCATATTGCAATATGTTTTTTAAATGATGATGATAAAATATTTCACAAAAATACATTACCACACAAAACTGAAGTACCAAAGAAACTGCCAAGAGCTAAGAATGATGGAAAGAGGCAATAAAAGCAATCTAACAGGAAACCTTCCCATTGCCCTGTTAACATCTCAGTCAAGGGAGCAAACCCTCATTAGCTGCTATACTCATCTGAATGCTGTCTTCTCTTTCTGCAATATAGAGAATTTAGAATGAAGAAGAGCTGATTCTACCTCTGCATCAAAGATACATTGGCCCTCTATTCCGCTAATTTAAGTATTTTGTCATGAAAAGGTCTGCATAATCTGACTCAGCATTATGGTTTAGCTTGTGGTTAAGCATATGGTTATCTTAGCTTATAGTTAAGCATATGATGTTCTTTTTTCTATTAGAGCTTTAGTCCAGTCAAATTATCTTACTATTTCATTTTCCATCTCATTGCCTTTGCCCAGCTTATTAGTCTTGTCTTCTCTATTCTTCCTCCTTTTATCTAATCCTTGGAATTTCTAGCTTCCATAATTGATCCCTGATGCTGCTTTTTGAACATGATCTATTCTTGTTCTCCAAGTTGTAGATGCTCTTGATTGTATATTTTCACCTTTTTGTTGTTATTTGGTTGCCTTTTCTCATTTTTTCCCTTTTTGATTTAATTTTTCTTGTGCAGCATGATAAATATGGAAATATGTATAGAAGAATTGCACTTATTTAACATATATTTGATTACTTGCTGTCTAGGGGAAGTGGGAAGGGGAAGAGAGGTAGAAAAATTTGGAATACAAGGTTTGGCAAAGGTAAACATTGAAAAATATCTTGTCATATATTTTGAAAATAAGAAGCTATTATTTAAAAATTAAAAAAAATCAAAGGAAAAATAAAAAAAATAAACCCAGTATAACTTTTCAAAATATGTTGCAGAATGGGACAGATGCCTCCAGAGAGAAGGAAGGAAGGGAAGGAGGAAGAGGGAAAAAGAGATGGCGAGAGAGAGAGAAAAAGAGAGAGAGAAGAAGAAAGACAGAGAGAAAAGAGAGAGACAGAGGGAAGAGGGGAAGGAGGGAAAGAGGGAGGCAGGGAAAAGGAAGGGAAAGAAAGAGAGAGAAAGAGAGAGAGGGAGAAGCTGAGAAAGATAGAGTCAGAGAGACAAAGAAAGATGGAAAGACAGGGAAAGACAGAGAGACAGGGAAAGACAGAGGAACAGGAGAGACAGAGTCAGAGAGAGACAGAAACAGAGAAACAGAGACAAGGAGAGGAAAAACAGAAAATATAATTGTAAGTAGCATGATGGTTATCCCAGAAGACCCATGAGGAAAAAATGAAAAAGCCAATGAAGCTTCCATAAAATAACTTGGTAAAAAAAAAAAAAGGATGCCATTAAAAAATTCTTTAAATATTCATCCTAATTTTCTTGCCCTAAATTTGTAGATTTTTCTCCCTTCTGTGTTTTGTTATTTGGAACCTCTTCTCTAGAACAGATGACAATAAACAAGACTCATAGAAAAATCTATCTCAGGTATAATTTCTGAGATTCTTTGCAGCATTTTATTGTTCATTTGATTGAAGCAAACACTCTTAAAAGCACCATTGTTTAATGGATGTCTGGATTTTACATGAGGAAATGAAATTGTTCTCAGCACAACCAAAATCTTCATTTAATGGATTCCTTGCCAGATATCTTCACAAATAAAATGTAAAATTACTTTTTGTCTTTTCTGTCCTTCCAAAGTAAGGCATTAAGACATTAATAACCCGTTAGACTGACCATAAAGAGGCCCTAAATCTTTTAAACAAATGGTTACAATCTAATTGTCTCATCTGCTCATTGGTGTTATGGCCTCTTTCAACTGTGTGCTGTTGAACTTATATTTCTGAATCACAGATAAGCTTTAAAGAGAGGAGATAACTTTTATTTGTTATGGGCAATAAAAGTAGAGTCTCTCCTGATTATCTGACAAAGAGGAATCTGATCCTATGCATTCCAGTCAAGCAGAACACAAATTGAAATAGTTTCTGAAGGTCAAGGTAATAGTGAATGAGAGGTATAAAACCTACCAGAGAAAATAAGATGGCAATGAGCAAAAATTAGAAAATGAAGAACTGAAGCTAAAAATGCAGTGAACCTATGACCAGGTACTTTTTAGAATCAACTTGACTATGGCTACCAAGGCAAGCACTAAAAAAAAAAAAATTGTGACATAAATTGGGGGATTTTATGTGGCTTTAGATTTATCTCATTTTCTCTCATGCGTAAATGCTATGCATGTAGATCTTAGTGTATTCAAATATATTTCACATTTAATCAAATATTAGTATTCCCATTAGTATAGTGTTATATACTGTAGCATGAGTTCATTAACACACTAATCCACTGGTGCCCTTACAACTGGCCAAATCTCTATTTTCACTGTTTTCATGTGCATGTGATTTTTTTTCTTGTCATTTTTGGACCATAATAGAATTAATTGGACATTTGTACTTAAAGCTCCAAGGTCTACAGAAGACCTAGGGAACCGATGTATCCAGCAACTCTTTTGCACATATTCCAGAATCTCTACTTGTATATGAGTACAAAGTTTATTGGCTCTCCCTAGCTGGCATTTTCTTCCTCATATCTTATCACAGTTTCCCAAATTCACTGCTGCCATGAATGAGTTGTTTAGTCTTTACATAGTAAACATACCCAAATAAACATCATTGTAAATCACATTTATTTGCTTAATATTCACAATGGGAGAAAACTTAAAAAGAAATTTGTTGCTTGCTTTATGGGGAACTTTTTTTTTCAAAAGATGTAACATTCTTGAGGGTATGAAGCCTATTTTTTCTTTACCTTATACTTTTATTCTCAGTACTTAGCACAATGTTTTTACATAGAGAATACTATTCTGTCTGTATCTATTTGTCTCCCCCTCTCCTTCTTCCCCTCTCCCTCTCCCTCTCACTCTCTCCCTTTTTCCCTCTTCCTTCCTCGCTCCCTCTCCCTCTCCCTCTCTCACACTCTCTCTTTCTCCCTGTCCCTCTCTCCCTCTTCCTCTCTCTCTCCCTCTGTCACACTCTCTTTCTCCCTCTCCTTCTTTCCCTCTCCCTCTCCCTCTCTTACACTCTCTTTCTTTCTCCCTTTCCCTCTCTCCCTCTTCCTCTCTCCTTTTCCCTCTACCTCTCTCCTCCCTTTCTCCCTCTCCCTCTTCTTCTCCCTCTCTCAATCTCTTGCTTCTTCTCCCTCTCTCCTTCTCCCTCTCCCTCTTTCCATCTCCCCTTCCCTTTCTCCATCTCCCTCTCTCTCTTCTTCTTCCTCTCTCCTCCCTCTCATGTCTCTCTCTTTCATTTACTATCCTGGCTCTCAATGCTTTAAGGCCAGTAATGCTACATTTCACTCCTCCCCCATTTTCTCTGGTACCCTTAATTAAGTTCAGGGGCTATTATGTTTTCTGCTTCTTCCCCCAATCCCCCCTAATTGTGTTACCTTAGTTGAAAAAAATGAGTTCTCTGCATCCCATTTTGATTGACTTTTAAAATTCTAATTAATTTTTAAAAGGAATATTTACTTTACAGGTATATTAACAAATTTACAAACATTCTCCAACATATGTGCCATAATTACTTCAGTTCCTAGGGAGGTTGAGGGAATTACATTCACTCTTTCTTAAGTTCCTGTTAAGCACAGGTTCTTGAACTTAGAACACGTGTCCCAGAATTCTGATTTCTCAAAGGATCTCTGCTGGACTTGGCTAGTTGCAACTTTGTGCCTGCAATATTAGTTTCAAAATTACTATGGCTTTAATTCCTTGGTGTATAGGGACCACTGAAACTGAGGATAAACAAAATAGAATAGAAATACAAAAGCAAAAACATGAATTGTAAAAGGAAAAAGGTGAGATTTGGGGTACGAGAGAAAGTATCTCTGCTTCCCAGTTGTCAGGGAATCGGGTGTCTGTAATCTAGATGAACTGTGGGTACTTTCCCTACAAACTTATTAGGAAAGAGTATTCTAGTCCAGCAGTTTTAAAGACATAATCTGTTCTAGGATAACAAAGGAAAAGCAACCTCCACATTATCTCTCTATCTTTCTATCTATCATCTATCTATATTTAAGTTCTTTAAAAATGGAAATTTTTTATTTAATTTCCAACAATATAATTTTATTCCCATTAAATTAACCTCTATGAGCTGAAATGTGTGGTTTGTGGAGTGTAGCTAATGACAAAAGACTTTTAGAGGGATTCACATCAATTTAAATAGAATGTTCATTTCAGTTCTATAAATGTAGTTCATTCATTTTATATAGCACTTATACATGTATAAGGTAAAGATCTGAGTTCTAAATGCTAGGAGTAGAAGTAGCAGCTTTGTTTAAATTATTCATATAATTGCTCCATTTCTCTGTATCACTTTGTTTCAGCACATCTTAGGTCAAGCATTCCTTTCTTACTCAGTTTTTCAGCACTTCTTACTGACAGCATCCCTGGCTTCTATGATCTTCCTATCTCATAGTAACACCTGGTAGGATAAAAAAAAGCCTCTAGTGGAATTTCTGATAGGTCCATGGAGTTGCGACCTGTAAATGCTTCTACTCCAAGCCTATTGTATACCACCCTGGCTGATTGATTTCCTTTTCATTTCCCTTCCATGATCCTGGGGGCAACCTCTGCTTTATCTCCAAGAAGTATATCCCTACTTGTAACGTGCCTCTGCTAGTGTCAGTGCAAATGAGATCTAAAAGATCAGTACAATGTAATTTCAAGCTTAAATCCTAAAGCCTTGGCTAGAAACCAGCATGTACCTTTTATTCCTTTCATATCCACAGCAAAGTCACTCAATATATCAAAAGAAGCTCTTTTGTTTCAGCTTGGCTTTTAAAAGTGCATTTTTTAATAAAGAACTCTTTGGTATATCTCTCCCCCCTCGTCTTCAATTTAATCTCCTTAAAAACCTTGGATAAGTAACTTTTGGTAGTAATTTTTTTTTTCCTTTTTTCAAGTCTTTTTGAGTTTCTAATCCACACCCCAAAAGAAAAGTAAGTCATCGTCACCTGGGAGTTCAAAACTTTTCTTATCACTAAACTTTCTGTTTTCTTTCTTTAAAAAAAAAATCCTTCCTCAAAACGCTCACCTAATTCCTTAAATATTTTTTTTATTTTTATTTATTTATTTTTTTATTTGCAAAACATATGTATGGGTAATTCTTCAACATTAACCATTACAAAGCTTTCTGGTACAAATTCCCCCCCCAATCCCCAACCTTCTCCTAGATGGCAGTATATCCACTACATGTTACTTATGTTAAAATACTTCACAAATCAAATATATGTATACATATTTCCAAACTTATTGTTGTGCAAGAAGAATCGTATCTACAAGAAAGAAAAATCAGAAAAAGGAAACACAATGCAAGCAAACATCAATAAAGAGAAAGAAAATGTTAAGTTGTGGTCCACATTTCACATCCCTCTCTTTGGGTATATATGGCTTTCTTCAGTGAACAATTGGAGGTGGTTTGAAACATTTCATTGTTGAAGAGAGCCATGTCCATCAGAATTGATCATCATATAGTATTGTTGTTACTGTGTATAATGATTTCCTGCTTCTGCTCATTTCACTCAGCATTAGTTTATGCAAGTCTCTTCAGGGCTCTCTGAAATCATCCTGCTGGTCGTTTCTTACAGAACAATAATATTCCAAAATATTCATATACCATAATTTATTCAGCCATTCTCCAACTGATGGGCATCTATTCAGTTTCCAGTTTCTAGCCACTACAAAAAGGGCTGCCACAAACATTCTTGTATATGTGGGACCATTACCTTCCTTTAAGAACTTTTTGGGATATAAGCCCAATAGAAATGCTGCTGGGTCAAAGGGTATGCACAGTTTGATCAATATTTGAGCATAGTTCAAAATTGCTCTCCAGAATAGTTGGATCCGTTCACAGTTCCACCAACAATGTATCAGTGTCCCAGTTTTCCCACATCCCATTCCAACATTTTTCATTATCTTTTTCTGTCATTTTAGCTAATCTGACAGGTGTGTAGTGGTACCTCAGAGTTGTCTTAATTTGCATTTCTCTGATCAATAGTGATTTGGAGCACCTTTTCATATGACTACAAAGAGTTTTAATTTCATCCTCTGAAAATTGTTCATTTTCTTTGACCATTTATTGATTGGAGAATGGCTTGAATTCTTATAAATATGAGTCAGCTCTCTCTCTCTCTATATATATATATATTAGAAATGAGGCCTTTATCAGAACCCTTAAGTGTAAAGATGGTTTCCCAATTTATTGCTTCCCTCCTAATCTTGAATGCATTAGTTTTGTTTGTACAAAAACTTTTTAAATTAATATAGTCAAAGTTATCTACCTGGTGTTCAATTAAGAGTCCCAGTTCTTCTTTGGATATAAATTTATTCCATCTCCATAGGTCTGAGAGGTAAAATATACTACATTCCTCTAATTTACTTTTAATATCACTCTATATAAAGATCATGAACACATTTGGATCTTATCTTGGTATGTGGTGTTAGATGTGGGTCAAGACCCAATTTCTTCCACACTAGTTTCCAATTTTCCCAGCAGTTTTTGTCAAATAATGAGTACTTATCCCAGACATTGGGGTCTTTGGGTTTATCAAACACTAAATTGCTATAGTGATTGACTAGTTTGTCCTGTCATTCTATCCTATGCCACTGATCGACTACGCTATTTCTTAGCCAGTACCAAATGGTATTCATGACTGCTGCTTTATAATATAGTTTTAGATTTGGTACAGCAAGTCCACCATTATCAGCCTTTTTTCATTCATTCCCTTGAAACTCTTGACCTTTTGTTCTTCCAAATGAATTTTGTAACTAATTTTTCTAGATCTGTAAAATAATTTCTTGGGAGTTTGATTGGTATGGCACTAAATAAGTAAATTAGTTTGGGGAGTATTGTCATTTTTATTATATTTGCTCGGCCTAACCATGAGGATTTTATGTTTTTCCAATTGACTAGGTCTGATTTTATTTGTGTAGAGTGTTTTGTAGTTTAGTTCATATAGTTCCTGACTTTTCCTTGGCAGATAGATTCACAAATATTTTACGCTATCAACAGTTATTTTGAATGGAATTTCTTTTTCTATTTCTTGCTGCTTAACTTTATTGGTAATATATAAAAATGCTAATGATTTATGTGGATTTATTTTGTATCCTCCAACTTTGCTAAAGTTGTGAATTGTTTGTAGTTTTTTAGTTGAGACTCTAGGGTTCTCTAAGTATACCATCATGTCATCTGCAAAGAGCGATAATTTGGTTTCTCATTATCTACTCTAATTTATTTTTTTTTGCATTATCCATTCCATTATCTACTCTAATTCTTTTTTTTCTCTTACTGCCAAATCTAACATTTGTAAGACAATATTAAATAATAATGGAGACAGTGGGCAGTCTTGTTTCACTCCTGATCTTATTGGGAATGGTTCTAGTTTGAATCCATTACATATGATGCTTGCTGATGGTTTTAAGTAGATAATACTAATCATTTTAAGGAAAAGCCCATTTATTCCTATACTCTCTAGTGTTTTTAATAAAAATGGGTGTTGGATTTTATCAAAGGCTTTTTCTGCCTCTATTGAGATAATCATATGGTTTTTGTTAGTTAGGTTATTAATATAATTTATTATGCTAATAGTTTTCCTAAAATTGAACCAACACTGAATTCCTGGTATAAATCCTACTTGATCATGGTGTATTATCCTGAGGAAAACTTTCTGTAATCTCATTGCTAAAATCTTATTTAAAATTTTTACATCAATATTCATTAAGGAAATGGGTCTATAGTTTTCTTTCTCAGTTTTCTCCCTACCTGGTTTAGCTATCAGCACCATATCTGTGTCATAGAAGGAATTTGGTAGAACACCTTCTTTCCCTATTTTTCAAATAGTTTATATAATATGGGGATTAATTATTCCTTGAATGTTTGGTAGAATTCACATGTAAATCCATCTGGCCTTGGAGATTTTTTCTTAGAGAGTTGATTAATGGCTTGTTCTATTTCTTTTTCTATAATGGAGGTATTTAAATAATTTATTTCCTCTTCTGTTAACCTGGGCACTCCTCCATTTCACTTACATTATCAAATTTATTGGCATAAAGTTGGGCAAACGAACTCATAATTATTATTCTAATTTCCTCTTCATTGGAGGAAAGTTCCCTCTTATCATTTTTGACACTAATCATTTGGTTTTCCTCTTTCCTTTTTCTAAATAAATTAACTAAAGGCCTATCTATTTTGTTGGTTTTTTCATAAAATCAAATCTTAGTTTTATTTATTATTTCAATAGTTTACTTATTTTCAATTTTATTAATCTCCCCTTTTAATTTCAGAATTTCCAGTTTGGTATCTAATTGAGGGTTTTTAATTTGTTCTTTTCCTAGTTTTTTTTTTTAATAATAACCCAATTAATTGATCTTCTTTTTCTCTATTTTATGCATGTAAACATGTAGAAATATAAAATTACCCCTTATAACTGCTTTGGCCATATCCCACAAATTTTGGTATGTTGTCTCATTATTGTTATTCTCCTGGATGAAATTATTGTGTCTATGATTTCCTATTTTACCAATTCTTTCTTTAAAGTTTGATTATTTAATTTCCAATTAACTTTTGGTCTGTCTTCTCCTGGCCTTATATTACATGTGATTTTTATTGCATCATGATCTGGAAAGGCTGCATTTATTATTTCTGCTTTTCTGCATTTGACTTTGAGGTTTTATGCCTTAACATATGTTTTTGTATAAGTTCCAAGAACCCCTGAAGAAAAAGTATACTCCCTTCTATCATCATTCAATTTCCTCCAGAGATCTATCTTATCTAACTTTTCTAACATTTTGTTTACCACCCTATCTTCTTTCTTATTTATGTTGTGGCTTGATTTATCTAATTCTGAGAGAGCAAGGTTGAGATCCCCAACTAGTATAGTTTTACTGTCTATTTCTCCTTGCATCTCTGTTCGTTTCTCCTCTAGGAATTTGGATGCTATACCACTTGGTGTATATATGTTTAGTATTGATATTTCTTCATTGTCTATGGTACCCTTTAGTAAAATATAGTTTCCTTCCTTATGTCTTTTAATTAGATCTATTTTTGCTTTTACTTGATCTGAGATAAGGATTGCTAACCCTGCTTTTTTTTTTTTTTTTGGTTCACCTGAAGCATAAAAGATTCTGCTCCAGCCCTTTACCTTCACTCTGTATGTATCTCTATGTTTTAGATGTGTTTCTTGTAAACAACATATTGTAGGATTCTGGCTTTTAATCCACTCTGCTATCCGCTTCCATTTTATAGGAGAGTTCATCCCATTCACATTCAGAGTTAAAATAACTATATCTGTATTCCCTGCCATCTTATTTACCCAGAGTTATGATTTTCTTTTTTCTTTCCCCTTTCTCCCTTCCCCCCTCCCCAGTATTTTATTTTTGATGACCACCTCCCTCTAACAGTCCTCCCCACTTTAGAACCCCTCCCTCTTTTTACACCTTTCCCCTTATCTTTCTATTAGTCTATCCCTTTCTTTTCCTCCTTTCCTTCCTACTTTCCTATAATTAGGGCAAAGTTTTTCTTTGAAGCCAAATGTGTCTGATATACTCTCTTACAGCCCAGAGAAATGAGAGTAAGATTTACACAATACTCATTGCCCTCCCTTCTTTCCCTCAATTAAATGAGATTTTCGATGTCTCTTCATGAGATTTTGCCTTATTTTGCCTCCTTTGTTTTACTTTTATGTTGCCTCCTTTTCTCTTCTTTTCCAGTATGATATCACTTCCACCTCTAATTTCTTTTCCATTATTATCAAAGTAAAATCAAATTATACCCCCATTCATTAAGTATACCCATAGTAGAAATATAGTTCAGAAGAGTTTTTTTTTTCCTTTTTACAACTCTTTATGCTTCTCTTGAGTTCTGTATTTGGAGGTCAAATTTTTTGTTCAGATCTGGTCTTTTCATTAGAAATAGGTGAAATTCTCCTGTATCTTTGAATGACCATCTTCTTCCCTGGAAGATAATGCTCATTCTAGCTGGATAACTTATTCTTGGCTGTAATCCAAGTTCTTTTGCCTTTCGGAATATCTGATTCCAGGCCCTTTAATCCTTTAATGTGGAGGCTGACAGATCTTGTGTAATTCTAATTACACTTTTTCAGTATTTGAACTGTTTCTTTCTAGCTGCTTGCAATACCCTTTCCTTGGTGTGATAGTCCTGAAATTTGGCCATGATATTCCTTGGGGTTTTAATTTTGGTGTCTCTTTCGGTAGGTGATCGGTGAATTCTTTCAATGGCAATTTTGCCTTCTGATTCTAAAACATCAGGGCAATTTTCTTTCATGATTTCCTGGAAGATAGCATGCAGGTTCTTTTTTCCATCGTGACTTTCAGGGAATCCAATAACCCTTAGTTTGTCTCTCTCTTTTTTTTATATATAAAGCTTTTTATTTACAAAAACATAAGAGTAATTTTTCAACATTGACCTTTGCAAAAACTTTTTTCCCCAAGCTTTTCCCCTCCTTCCCCCCACCTCCCACCCCTAGATGACAGGTAATCTAATACATGCTAAATAGGATAAATTATATGACAAGATTGTCTCTCCTGGATCTGTTTTCCAACTCAGTTGTTTTTCCTAGGAAATATTTAATATTTTCTTTAATTTTTTTCATTTTTTTTGGTTTTGTTTGACTGATTCTTGAAGTCTTATTGAGTCATTCACTTCCATTTGTTCAATTTTAATTTTTAAAGTATTATTTCCTTCACTTACCTTTTTTAGCTACTTTTGTAACTGGCCAACTGAATTTTTTGGTTCATTGCATTCTTTTTCCATTTTGCCAATTTTATTTTTCAGTGAATTGTTGGCTTTTCCCAATTCACCATTTTTATTTTCCAGTGAATTGATGATTTTTTCCAATTCACCATTTTTATTTTCCAGTGAATTGGTGATTTTTTCCATTTAACCAATCTTGTTTTTCAGTTTTTCACATCTCTGTTGCAGGGCACTATTTCCTTCTTATACTGATCTGAATTCAATTCCCCAGTTTTCTTCTAGCTTTCTTTTGAGATTCTTTATGCAATCTTCCAGGAAACCCTTGTGAAATGGGGACCAGTTCATGTCCACCTTTGTGGCTTCCTTTGGGGTTGCATTCCCTTTAGGAATCTCAGAATCTGGGGCTGCCCTTCTTTCTCTCTGTAAAAGCTGGCTAAGGTGAGAGCTCTCTTCTGCTTCCTGCTCATGTTTTGAATCTGAGGTCTGAATCAAGGGAAGGACTGGTAGCCTTTTCAATTTGCCCTGGGGCAGTTTGCAGAGTTGATTTCTGGTGCGAGGCTGGTCGGGCGAGATCCGCACTAGTACCAAGTTTTCAGCTGCTCTCAATCCATCCTTTACTAAATGCAGATCTGCCAAACACCTGCCTGCAAGGAAAGCAAAGTAGCACAAGCGTCTCCCAGGGACTTACTGGCTGCCTAAAGTCGGTTGCTTCATCCCAACCCCAGTCTTCCACCCCAGCTGCCTACTGGCCTCTAAGTGCAGCAAGCTGCCAATCCCCTATGTGTCTGAAACTGACCTTCTCCAGAGTTCTTTCAAATTAGATTTTTTTTATTAAAGCTTTTTATTTGTATAGCATATGTATGGGTAGTTCCCCAGCATTGATCTTTACAAAGCTTTCCATTACAACTTTTACCCCCAGTCCCCTCCCCACCTCTAGATGGCAGGAAGTCCACTACTTGTTAAAAGTGTTGAAATACTTGACAAGTTGTGCAAGAAAAATCCTGTCTACAAGAAAAAAAAAAAGAAAATCAGAAAAAGGAAACACAATGCAAGCAAACCTCAATAGAGAGTATGAAAATGTTATGTTGTGGTCCATATTTCATATCCCTCTCTCTGGGTGTATATGGTCTTCTTCAGTGAACAAATGGTACTGGTTTGAGACAATTCTTTGTTGCAGAGAGCCATGTCCATCAGAATTGATCATCATGTAATATTGTTGTTGCTGTGTATAATGATTTGGTTATGCTTGTTTCACTCAGCATCAGTTCATGCAAGTCCCTCCAGGCCTCTCTGAAATCATCCTGCTGGTCTTTTCTAACAGAACAATAATATTCCATAACATTCATATACCATAATTTATTCAGCCACTCTCCAATTGATGAGCATCCCTTCAGTTTCCAATTTCTAGCCACTACAAAAAGGGCTGCCACAAACATTCTTGCACATGTGGGTCCCTTTCCCTCCTTTAAGATCTCTTTGGGATGTAGGCCCAGTAGAAAAACTGCTGGGTCAAAGGGTATGCACAGTTTGATAACTTTTTAAGCATAGCTCTAAATTACTCTCCAGAATGGTTGGATCTGTTCATATTTCCACAAACAATGTATTAGTGTCCCAGCCGTCCCACATCCCCTCCAACATTCATCATTATCTTTTCCTGTCATTTTAGGCAATCTGACAGGTGTATAATGGTACCTCAGAGTTGTCTTAAATTGCAATTCTCTGATCAATAGTGATTTGGAGCACCTTTTCATGTGATTATAAATAGTTTTAATTCCATCATCTGAAAATTGTCTGTTCATATCACTTGACCACTTCTCTATTGAAGAGTGGCCTGAATTCTTATATATATGAGACAATTCTCTATATATTTTAAAAATGAGATCTTTATCAGAACCATTAAATGTAAAGATGATTTCCCAATTTGATGCTTCCCTCCTAATCTTGTCTGCATTAGTTTTATTTGTATGAAATTTTTTAACTTAATATAATCAAAATTATCCATCTGGTGTTCAATTAGGAGTTCCAGATCCTCTTTAGACATAAATTGATTCCATCCCCACAGGTCTGAGAGGTAAAATATACTACGTTCCTCTAATTTGCTTACAATATCACTCTTTATATCTAGATCATGAACCCATTTATATCTTATCTTGATATGTGGTGTTAGGTATTGGTCAAGCCCTAACTTCTTCCACACTAGTTTCCAATTTTTCCAGAAGTTTTTGCCAAATAGTGAGTACTTATCCTAAAAGCTGGGGTCTTTGGGTTTATCAAACACTAAATTGTTAAAGTTGTTGCCTAGATTGTCCCGATAACCTATCCTATGTCACTGATCGACTGCTGTATTTCTCAGCCAGTACCAAATGGTTTTGATGACGGCTGCTTTATAATAGAGTTATAGATCTGGTACAGCAATGCCACCTTCATCTGCCTTTTTTCATTAATCCCCTTGAAATCCTTGACGTTTTGTTCTTCCAAATGAACTTTGCTACTATTTTTTCTAGATCTGTAAAATAATTTCTTGGGAGTTTGATTCGTATGGCACTAAATAAGTAGATTAGTTTGGGTAGTATTGTCATTTTTATTATATTCTCTCTGCCTACCCATGAGGACTTAATGTTTTTCCAATTGATTAGGTCTGATTTTATTTGTGTGGAAAGTGTTTTGTAGTTTAGTTCATATAGTTTCTGACTTTCCCTTGGTAGATAGATTCACAAATATTTTATACTATCAGCAGTTACTTTGAATGAAATTTTTTTTGTACCTCTTGCTGCTGAATTTTGTTGGTAATATATAGAAATGCTGATGATTTATGTGGATTAATTTTGAATCCTCCAACTTTGCTAAAGTTGTGAATTGTTTCTAGTAGTTTTTTAGTTGAGTCTCTAGTGTTCTCTAAGTATACCATCATGTCATCTGCAAAGATTGATAATTTGGTTTCTTCATTACCTACTCTGATTCCTTTTATCTCTTTTTCTTCTCTTATTGCTAAAGCTGACATTTATTTTTTTTATTTTTTTTATAAAGCTTTTTATTTACAAAACATAGGAGTGACCTTTCAAGATTGACCTTTGCAAAAAAACTTTTTTTCCCAAGCTTTTCCTTTGC
>JAJPUD010011708.1:0-21966 GCA_023553655.1 Myrmecobius fasciatus
TTTTTTTGCTTCAGAATCAGTCTAGAGGCTTCATATGTTGTTGGTTTGAGGAGAGGTTAGAAGAGGTTACAGAGACTCCTGTCTGATCTCCGCCACCATGGCTCCACCCCCGGAAGGAAATCAATAAATACTTTTAAAAATGCTTATAGATGGATAAATAGGTGGGGGAATTGCAACAGTTTTTCCATTATAAATGTTTTTAAATTTCATTTATGGTTTTATTCAGGCTGAAAGAAAAAGCAAAAATGTTTACCCCAAAGCAACCACTTTAAAGGAAACCAAAAAAAGGTTGATTTGGCCATAATGTCAAGGAGGAAGAAATTTTTTCCCCATGCTTCCCAAGATCATGTGTGTCTTGATCTGTCTACTGAAGCAGCAAGAAAAATTAAATAATATCAAGGGGATGAACTCACACATTATAACAGAGTTCCTTGTCAGAGCTGTTGCTGAAGTGTTCCCAAGAAAATATTGCAACTCTGTGGAAATGGACATTATCAGCATGGGGAACAATGCCCACAAGTAATGGTTTCCAGAAGCAATGTAGCCATTAAGGATGTATTGGATTATTCTTATCCCTTTTACAATATTCATCTAGATAATGCTAAGCTGTGAAATTTCCCCAAAGTAATAGTTTATCTTCTATTCTTGATAAATTGATGGATGGATGGATGGATGGATAAAAAGTAATACTTGAGCATTTCCAAATATTATACTAAATACTAAGGAAACAAATACTGAAGCAAAGCAGTTGGGAAGTATATTATTGTTTGGGAAATTGCAATGATAGTGAGGGAGATCACTGCACCTTATCAGTCATGGCAATATTGATTTAATTTTGCTTCCAAATCTGAAAAGCAAACAAGGAAGAAGGATATTTTGGAGCTGTGTCCTGCACAGTCTGCAAGGTTCTGCTTAGTTGTTGGTCATTGAGTCAAGTAGTGGTTGAGGAAAAGTCAGTCTGGCCTGCAATAATGGGCCACTTCACACACTTGCTATTCAGGACCCTGTGGTCTCAGATGAGAAGTACAGAGAGGGAAAAAGCTCCTTCAGGACATTGTCTCAGCATGGAAGCTGCTGAGAAAATGACTGGACAGTAAAATGAGGCATGTGTGGAGCTACCATGGCCTGCAATATTGCACCACCTGAGACATTCAACAATGTGAATCACTGGTCTAGGTTGGTCATTTATATTATTTTTTTTCCTCACTTTCCTTTGGTATCACATCTGAAACCCTCTTTTTAGAGTTTTTAAATGTTTTTTTTAACATATTATATGTGTTCTAACATCAAGTTATTAAAAAGATTAAAATTTTAAAAATTTGGTTTTCCAGAAATAATAGTCCAACTGTTGGCATAGTCATAGAAAGTATAAACATAAAGTTGTAAAGTTTTGGATAGATGGATGGATAGATGGATAAATATAGATATATATATTGTACTGTAAGAACATATAATTTTAGTCAGAAGCAAAAGCAATAAGGATTATACTTCGGAGGTCAATGATATAAGGAAAACCAAGAATCCAAGATCAGGGTATTTTCTATACTAGTGCAAATACATACCTTTTCTGAAATCTAGGGTTTTGGGGAGGCAATTGGGGTTAAGTGACTTGCCCACCATCACACAGCCAGAAAGTGTTAAATATCTGAGGCCACATTTGAACTTATGTCCTCCTGACTTAATGGTTTGTACTCGATCCACTACACAATGAGCATTGAAAAGATAGGTGATTTGCCCATAGAATCACAGCCAGTATGTGTCAAAGAACCCAATATTTCTGGTTCTAAGGCCAGGTTTCCAGATGTCCATAGTACATCTGTCTATATAAACTGAATAACCTACATAATAAAGCTATAGATAAGATTTTTTTTTTGCTTTTCAGTATGAAATTAATCTCTGAAGTACCTAACAAGACTTCAGTGTTTCAAAACAGACTGTTTTCCTTTATTTTTCTCTGAATGAGAAATTTAGTTAAGGTCATTGTGGGATATTGGAAAGAATGTTGGAGTTGAATTCAGGGGGAAGCCATGGGTTTGAATCCCTCTTCTTATTAGCTATCCAATCATGAAACATTGCTACAGGTGATCCCTAGTAATTATATGCAAGATTGGTTAAAAGATTTCCCACATCACATGTCACCCTCAATGAGGAATTCAGAGATTCTCTCTATGATATATCTGCTCATCTTATGAGCCTAAATCTTCCTTTCTTTCATAGTCTGTATAATGGCCAAATGATAGTTAAATATTCTTTACTAGGTTTGGAAGCCATGTTCATAAATACCAAATCTATGTGGTCATTTTCAAGTATAGATTCCTAGAAAAACCATTGCAAAAATAAGAGGCCTTCATAAGGCTTTAAATAAGAGACTTCATTATATGCCTTTTTCTTTCAGGCCAGTTTCAAATAATTTTGTCAAGTATTAATTAAGCAACCACTACAAAGACTTTTAATGTTCATGTGTCTATGTTTGAATGTGTGTGATGATGAATATCTTTGATAATCTGATGAAGCTTATATATCTCTTTTCAAAAATATACATTTTTTAAATAATTGCATCTGAAGTAAATGTTAAGTTTCAGTTAGGTGTAAGTGAAAATAAATGCAAAATAAATGAAAATAAACATTCTCTATACAAGTTCATAGAAACCTTAAAATTGATATACAGGTCCCAAATCAATAACCACTGATCTTCTGGGGGAGAAAAATATAGATTAAGATAAATATTAAATATTTAGTAAAGAAATGTGAAGATACAGCCTAGGAATATTATGATAATATAGGACAGAAGAGAAAGAATTATATGGAAAAAGTCATGGTGGGAAAAAGAGAATACTTTATAAGAAAAAAGCCATTTTTCTTATAAAGAGGAAGGTAGAGGAGGGAGAGAGGAAGGTAGAATAGTGTTAGTTAATCACATAAGTCAAGAAATATTTTTTAGAAATTCATTATGTGTCAGGCTCTGTGCAAAATGCTACTGATAGGAAAAAAACAAAACAAAACAAAACAAAAACACAGTCCCTGAGCACATTTTGTAGGAGGAATAAATATGCCAGTATGCCTAGCACATGGGATCTAGGAAAGGGAGAAATGTGAATTCAATGTAGAAAGACAGGTTGAAAACAGATTGTGACGGGTTTATGATTCAACATGTGCCTGTTTATATTTTAGCCAAGCAAAATCTGGGAGCCACTGAAGTTTCTTAAACAGGGATATACCATTATCAGTTAATGATTTAATATACATATAAAGAGTGGATTTGACTGCAGTAAGGAGAACCAGTAAGGAATCTATTTCAAAAGTTTGAATGAATATTTAGGAAATCCTCAAGCAGACTAATGATTTTTTCAATGGCTAAAGTAGGATGAATGTAAGAGATGTTTTGGAGATAGAAGCAAGAAGATTTGACAACTTACATGACATGGAGAGTGAAAAGAACTATGGAGGTGATTCAGGTTTGTGAAGGTGCAAGAAAAAAATGTTAAACAAATTTTAAAAAGAAAATACATACAGGAATAAATGAAAGTAACGTCAACAGAAATGAGAAAGTTAGAAGAAGGTCCACGTTTAAAAATAAGATTGAGTTGTGCTTTAGACATGCTGAGTTGAAGATGTGTATGTGAAATCTCAGAGGAAATAACCAACAGTTAGTGATGTGGGACACAGAGAGAGAAGAATTTCAAATGTATAGGTTTGGAAATTATCTTTGCAAATATTGTTTGAGTACACAGATGAGTTTAATAATAATAATCTTAGAGAAGCAACATAATGTAATGGATCGATTGCTAGAGTTGCAGTTAATAAAATTCTGACTTGAAATATCCTGAGGCAATTTCTAGCTCTATGATCTTTGATTAAGGAGACAGAAGCAAAAGACGGGAGATGGAATGGATTTCTGTGTTTTTCTGTTCTAACATAGTCACTTTTGAAAGGAAGAAACTGTGACCCAAAGATATAAAGTGATTAGCCCAATGGCTATCTAGGTGGCTAACTGGATGGAGAGATTAGGAAGATTCATCTTCCTGAGTTCAAATCCAGACTCAGGATGCTTATTATCTGTGTGATCCTGAATAAGTCACTTACTCCAATTTGTTTCAGTTTCGTCATACATAAAATGAGATGGAGAAGGAAATGGCAAACCATTTCAGTATTTCTACCAAAAGAAAAGTAAGAACATAACTTAAAAAGTCTCATTGATGGAATAAGTTTGTGTTGACAGAATTATCATGGATAAAGCGGAAAGCACACTGAATACTTAATGAGAGATTAGTGTCCCAAAGTTGATTTTGCCATTATTATCCCCATTAACTAAATCATTACTTCCCTTCTCTATGTTCAGTTTTGTCATGTATAAAAGTGGGAACTTACTAATAATAACTTAAAACATACTACTTAGAATACATTACCATTACTGAGCTTGAGAAAATCCCTGTGAACTAGACAGTTATGGGTATTATTATCTTCATTTTACTGATGAGAATACTGAGATATATGGAAGAAAAATAACTTGTCCTGGGTACCAAAGCTTTTAAGAGTCAAAAGAAATATTCGAACTAAGATTTACCTGAAGGCTTTTTACTCTACCACACTGCCTTTAAGAAACACTAATATCCTCTTCAAATTCTAAATCTTAAGGACTTTCCCTATAGATCCAACATGCTAGAAATCTTAAGAAAAGTCAGTTTCAAATGATAAATCATCAAAGGATATGAAGACAATTTTCAGATGAAAAGATTAAAGTCATCTATATTCATGTAAAAAATTATCTAAATCACTATTGATGAGAGAAATGCAAATTAAAAGAACTTTGAGGTACCACCTCACACTTCTCATATTGACTAAGATGACAAGAAAAGATAAAGATACATGTTGGAGGGGATGTGGGAAAACTGGAGTATTAACACATTGTTGGTGGTTGTGAAATAAGAGCATTCTGGAGAACAATTTGGAACTGTGTTGAAAGGGATATAAAATTGTAGATACCCTTTGATCCAGC
Source organism: Myrmecobius fasciatus (assembly GCA_023553655.1). Taxonomy (NCBI): domain Eukaryota; kingdom Metazoa; phylum Chordata; class Mammalia; order Dasyuromorphia; family Myrmecobiidae; genus Myrmecobius; species Myrmecobius fasciatus. The sequence continues at coordinate 4,997 of JAJPUD010011708.1, forward strand.
ATTTCACTATTGGGTCTATATTCCAAAGAAATCATAAAAGGAAAAGGACCCACATGTGCAACATGTTTGTGGCCACCCTTTTGTGGTGACAAAGAATTGGAAAATAAGTAGATGCCCATGAATTGGGGAATGGCTAAACAAGTTATATTATCTGAAAGTAATAGAGTATTATTGTTATATAAAATGATGAGCAAGCCGATTTTAGAAGGCCTGGAAAGATTTACATGAACTGATACTGAGTGAAATGAGTAGAACCCGTAATATATAATACACAGTAACAGCAAGATTGTGAGATAATCAACTATGACATGCTTGGTTCTTCTCAGTGGTTCAATGATCCAAAGCAATTGGGAAAACACCATCTGCATCCAGAGAGAGAGCTACAGAGACTGAATGTTAATCAACAGATGCTATGATCATTTTTTTCTCCTCTGTTTTTTCTCTCATTTTTTCCCTTTTGTTCTGATTTTTCTAACCCAACATGATTCATAAGGAAATATGTAAAAAATAGAATGTACATGTATAAGAACCAAAAAAAAGGTTTTTAATGTATAACTGGTGAAAAAGAAAATATAAAAATAAAAGAAAACTCAGGATAGAGTAAGTTCCTTCATGCAGTTTAATTTTTATTTTGAGCATGATCTTTTAATGGGGCAAAAATGTCACCTCTCTTGGAGAAAGTTGTGAAGTCTCTTGAATATGCTATGGAGAGAACAGTTATTTACTCAGGCAAAGTAGTTCTATAACTTCACTGCTTAAAAAATGATTATTTTGTCCCCATTGAAGTGGTTTCCCAATGTTAAGGGAACCTCTGAAGAGCAAATTCTTTTTCTCTCAGGAAATTTTAAGATTGGTCCAGGTTTGCCAATCTATAAAAGGAGCAACATTCTAAGGCTCATACTAGAAGAGTCTATTAAGGCAAAGACTCATATCCTAAATGATGCTATCCTTGTTTGCCCTGTCTATTGACCCATCAAGTTGGCTGCTCTTCTTTTGTGCTATAAAAATAATGAGAGTGGGAAGTATGAGCTTTACAGGACCTCAGACACACTTGCAGAGAATAATCTATTCTATAGCAAACCAACTATAGCGAATCAATAAATAGTGACATCAACAGGAACACTGTGGTTTAATTGGTAGAGAGAACTATCAGATGTCTGCAAAGAAAATAGAAAAATATAGTGGATAGAGACACTGCCATAAAACCAGGATTTTGTTCAGTTATGACTGACTCTCTGTGACAAAAATATTGGAATGATTTGCTATTTCCTTCTCCAGAATATTTTTTACACATGAGGAAACTAAGACAAACAGATTTAAGTGACTTGCCTAAGGTCATATAATTATTGTCCGAAGCCAGATTTGAAATCTTGAAGATTTCTTCCCCAAGTTCATCATTCTATTCATTGTGCCAGCTAGCTGGTAAAATCAGGAAAAGTAAATTACAAGTTCTACCTTTGAAACCTACTGACTGCAAATTTCACCTGACTTCTCTGTGTTCAGAAAAATTCTCATGTATATATTATATTCATAATATATATTTAGATATATTATATTTATATTATATATGCATTGTATTATGTATAATATTTTGTTATATAAGTATATATACATGTACATATGTATATACACACACACATATATATATGTAAATTCAGATTGGTGCCTTCTCTTTGAGAGGTAGAAGGCAACAATCTGAATTGTTAAAGGAGGTAACATGATTCTGGGATTTGCCTATAATAATGAAGTCACAGGTATGTAAAGAAGTTTATATTTCTATACTTCTTAGAACCATAGGATCAAAAATTTCAACCTTGGATAAAGCTTAGTGGTCATCTAGTGCAAAATCTATTTTATTGTTTAGGAAACTACATCTTAGGGGGCGGAGCCAAGATGGCAGAGTGAAAAGGTGACTCTCTGCGTCCTCCTCCGAACTTCTCTCAAATCAACAATAAAATAAGCCTCTGAACTGATCTTCAAGTCAACGAATTCAGAAATATTTGGACACTGCTTGCTGATATCTCTGAAGAATTTCACATCAGGTTTGTCTAACTTGGACAGAGGGATAAACAGAGGACTCCGGTGTCAGAGGACTCTGGTGTAGGCCAGAAGTGAGGGTGGGACTCAGCTCAGCATGGCAGAAACTAAAAAGTCCAAACTGCAAATTCTGAACACCTGGAGTTTATCTGAGGCACTCGGGACACTCTGCCCTGATTGGGGATAGGTGTTCAGATAGACTTGCCTTGTTTAAAAAGTAATTCAGACTCAGTCCTAGCCCCCACCGCCCAGCACCTTAAGTTAATTTGCTGAAGTGCCCCAGGGCAAAGATGTCCATCCGCTGTTTCAGCCGCCATTTTTTTCCCCTACCTTAAAGAGATATCCACGCTGTCTAAAAAAAAAAAAAAAATTGAAGAAGCAAAAGAGAGCTCTCACAATAGACAGCTTTTATCAAGAGAAAGAAGTGATGACCCCAGATCCTGAGGTTCCTTTAGACAAAACTCCAAAGGAAGGTATTAAGGACCATCACTGGTCACTTTTTCAAAAGGCCTTTCTGGAAGATTGCATAAAGAACCTCAAAAGACAGCTGAAGGATAAATGGGAAAATAAACTGAAATCTATGCAAGAAGGATATGATGCCCTGCAAAAGAGATATGAAAAAGACACCAATTTATTGAAAATAAATTTATTAAAAAATAAAATTAGTGAAGTGGAAAAAGAGAGCAATGAACAAACTGGCCAGTTACAAAAGGAGCTTAAAAAGGTAACTGAAGAAAACAACACTTTAAAAATAAGAATTAAACAAATGCAAGTGAATGACTCAATAAGACTTCAAGAATGAGTCAAACAAAAACGAAAAAAATGAAAAATTAGAAGAAAATATGAAATATCTCCTAGGAAAAACAACTGACTTGGAAAATAGATCTAGGAGAGACAATCTAAGGATTATTGGACTTCCTGAAAGTCATGATGAAAAAAAAGAATCTAAACACTATCTTCCAGGAAATCCTGAAAGAAAACTGCCCTGAGATTGTAGAATCAGAAGGCAAAATCACCATTGAAAGAATTCACCAAACACCTCCTGAAAGAGACCCCAAATTTAAAACCCCAAGGAATATAGTGGCTAAATTTCAGGACTATAGCACCAAGGAAAAGATTCTGCTAGCAGCTAGAAAGAAACAATTCAAATACTGAGGATTAATAATTAGAATCACACACGATCTGTCAGCCTCCACATTGAAGGATCGAAGGGCCTGGAACCAGATATTCCAAAGGGCAAAGGAACTTGGATTACAGCCAAGAATAACCTATCCAGCTGGAATGAGCATTATTCTCCAGGGAAGAAGATGGTCATTCAATGATATAGGTGAATTTCACCTATTTCTAATGAAAAGACCAGATCTGAACAAAAAATTCGACATCCAAACACAGAACTCAAGAGATGCATAAAAAGGTAAAAAGGAAAGGACTCTTGAGAACTTTATTTTTACTAGGGGTATACTTAAAGTTTGGGGGTATAATTAAATAGATATTACTTTGATAATATGAAAAAGGGAACTAGATGGGGAAAGGTTGTCATACTGGAGAAAAGAGGGAAAAAGTGGTGAAATACGATCTAAAAAAAGGAGGTAAAAACAAGGTAAAATGAAGAGGCAAAGAAAACCTAATATAATTGAGAGAAAGAGGGGAGGGAGATGAGCATTGTGTAAGTCTTACTCTCATCAGGTTGGGCTGTAAAAGTGAATATCAGATACTTGATTTCACATAGAAACTTGTCTGTTGCTAGAGGGAAGTGGGAGGGAAAGGAGAAAAAGAAAGGGATAAACTAATAGAAGGGAAAACAGAAGAATCAGGGGAAATGAATAAAAACAGGGGGAAGGGATCTAAAGGGTGGAGTATTGTTTGGGGGAGGGGGTCATCAAAAGCAAAGTACTGAAGAGGGGGGAAGGGAGAAAGGGAGAAAGGGGAAAGGAAAGGGGAAAACATAACTTGGGTAAATAAGATGGCAGGAAATAAAGAATTAGTTATTCTATCTGTGAATGTGAATTGGATGAACTCTCCCATAAAGCAGAAGCGGATATCAGACTGGATTAAAAACCAGAATCCCACAATATGTTGTCTACAAGAAACACATCTAAAACATAGTGACACATATAGGATGAAGGTAAACAGCTGGAGCAGAAAATATTATGCTTCAGGTGAACAAAAAAAAAGCAGGGGTAGCAATCCTTATCTCAGATCAAGTAAAAGCCAAGATAGATCTAATCAAAAGAGATAAGGAAGGAAACTATATTTTATTAAAGGGTACCATAGATAATGTAGCAATATCTATACTAAATATATACACACCAAGTGCAATAGCATCCAAATTCCTAGGGGAGAAATTAAGAGAGATGCAAGAAGAAATAGACAGCCAAACTATGCTAGTGGGGGATCTCAACCTTCCTCTCTCAGAATTAGATAAATCAAACCACAAAATAAACAAGAAAGAAACTAGGGAGATAAACCAATTGTTAGAAAAGTTAGGTATGATAGATCTATGGAGAAAGTTGAATGGAGACAGTAGGGAGTTTACTTTTTTCTCAGCAGTCCATGGAACCTATATAAAAATTGACCATGTGTTAGGGCATAAAACCTCAAAATCAAATGAAGAAAGGCAGAAATAGTAAATGCATCTTTTTCAGATCATGATGCAATAAAAATCACATGCAGTATAAGGCCAAAAGAAAATAAACCAAAAGTTAATTGGAAATTAAATAATCTAATCCTGAAGAATGAATGGGTGAAAGAGCAAATCATAGACACAATCGAAAATTTCATCCAGGAGAATGACAATAAGGAGACAACATACCAAAATTTGTGGGATACGGCCAAAGCAGTTATAAGAGGCAATTTTATATCTCTAGATGCTTACTTGCATAAAATAGAGAAAGAAAAGATCAATGAATTGGGCTTATTATTAAAAAAAAAACTAGAAAAAGAACAAATTAAAAACCCTCAATTAAATACCAAATTGGAAATTCTAAAAATAAAAGGAGAAATTGATAAAATTGAAAATAAGAAAACTATTGAATTAATAAATAAAACTAAGAGTTGGTTCTATGAAAAAACCAACAAAATAGATAAGCCTTTAGTTAATTTGATAAGAAAAAGGAAAGAGGAAAATCAAATTGTTAGTTTCAAGAATGATAATGGAGAACTTTCCTCCAATGAAGAGGAAATTAGAGCAATAATTAGGATATACTTTGCCCAACTTTATGAAAGTAAGTTTGATAATCTAAATGAAATGGAAGAATATCTACAAAATATAGATTGCCCACGTTAAAAGAAGAGGATATAAATTATTTAAACAGCCCCATATTAGAAAAAGAAATAGAACAAGCTATTAACCAACTCCCTAAGAAAAAATCTCCAGGGCCAGATGGATTTACATGTGAATTCTACCAAACATTAAAGAACAATTAATTCCAATACTATACAAACTATTTGAGAAAATAGGGACAGAAGGTATACTGCCAAAATCCTTCTATGAGACACATATGGTGCTGATAGCTAAACCAGGTAGGGTAAAAACAGAGAAAGAAAACTATAGACCAATTTCCCTAATGAATATTGATGCAAAAATTTTAAATAAGATATTAGCAATGAGATTACAGAAAGTCATCCCCAGGTTAGTACACTATGACCAAGTAGGATTTATACCAGGGATGCAGGGCTGGTTCAATATTAGGAAAACTATCAGCATAATTAATTATATCTATAACCAAACTAACAAAAACCATATGATTATCTCAATAGATGCAGAAAAAGCATTTGATAAAATCCAACACCCTTTCCTATGAAAAACACTAGAGAGTATAGGAATAAATGGTCTTTTCCTTAAAATGATCAGTAGCAACTATTTAAAACCATCAGCAAGCAACATATGTAATGGAGACAAACTAAAACCATTCCCAATCAGATCAGGAGTGAAACAAGGCTGCCCACTGTCACCATTACTATTTAATATTGTATTAGAAATGTTAGCTTTAGCAATAAGAGAAGAAAAAGAGATAAAAGTAATCAGAGTAGGTAATGAAGAAACCAAATTATCACTCTTTGCAGATGACATGATGGTATACTTAGAGAACCCTAGAGACTCAATTAAAAAACTATTAGAAACAATTCACAACTTTAGCAAAGTTGCCGGATTCAAAATTAATCCACATAAATCATCAGCATTTTTATATATTACCAACAAAGTCCAGCAGCAAGAGATACAAAAAGAAATTCCATTCCAAATAACAAATGATAGGATAAAATATTTGGGAATCTATCTTCCAAGGAAAAGTCAGAAACTATATGAACTAAACTACAAAACACTTTCCGCAAAAATAAAATCAGACCTAATTAATTGGAAAAATATTAAGTGCTCATGGGTAGGCAGAGCGAACATAATGAAAATGTCAATACTACCCAAACTAATCTACTTATTTAGTGCCATACCAATCAAACTCCCAAGAAATTATTTTACAGATCTAGAAAAAATAGTAGCAAAGTTCATTTGGAAGAACAAAAGATCAAGGATCTCAAGGGGATTACTGAAAAAAAAGGCAGATGAAGGTGGCCTTGCTGTACCAGATCTAAAACTATCTTATAAAGCAGCAGTCATCAAAACCGTTTGGTACTGTCTAAGAAATAGAGCAGTCAATCAGTGGCACAGGATAGGTTAGCAGGACTATCTTAGGCAATAACCTTAACAATTTAGTGTTTCATAAACCCAAAGACCCCAGCTTTTGGGATAAGCACTCACTATTTGGCAAAAACTGCTGGGAAAATTGGAAACTAGTGTGGAAGAAATTAGGGCTTGACCCATACCTAACACCACATACCAAGATTCGATCTAAATGGGTTCATGATCTAGATATAAAGAGTGATATTGTAAACAAGTTAGAGGAACGTAATATAGTTTAACTCTCAGACCTGTGGAGATGGAATAAATTTATGTCCAAAGAAGATCTGGAACTTCTCATTGAACACCAGATGGATAATTTTGATTATATTAAGTTAAAAAGTTTCTGTACAAATAAAACTAATGCAGACGAGATTAATAGGGAAGCATCAAATTGGGAAATCATCTTTACATTTAATGGTTCTGATAAAGGTCTCATTTCTAAAATATATAGAGAATTGTCTCATATATATAAGAATTCAAGCCACTCTTCAATAGATAAGTGGTCAAGGGATATGAACAGACAGTTTTCAGATGATGAAATTAAAATCATCTCTAGTCATATGAAAAGTTGCTCCAAATCACTATTGATCAGAGAAATGCAAATTAAGACAACTCTGAGGTACCACTACACACCTGTCAGATTGGCTAAAATGACAGGAAAAGATAATGATGCATGTTGGAGGGGATGTGGGAAAACTGGGACACTAATACATTGTTGGTGGAACTGTGAAAGGATCCAACCATTCTGGAGAGCAATTTGGAGCTATGCTCAAAAAGTTGTCAAACTGTGCATACCCTTTGACCCAGCAGTGTTTCTACTGGGCCTATATCCCAAAGAGATCTTAGAGGAGGGAAAGGGACCCACCTGTGCAAGAATGTTTGTGGCAGCCCTTTTTGTAGTGGCTAGAAACTGGAAACTGAAGGGATGCCCATCAATTGGAGAGTGGCTGAATAAATTATGGTATATGAATGTTATGGAATATTATTGCTCTTTAAGAAACGACCAGCAGGACAATTTCAGAGAGGCCTGGAGGGACTTGCATGAACTGATGCTGAGTGAAACAAGCAGAACCAGAAGATCATCATACACAGCAACAACAGTATTACATGATGATCAATTCTGATGGGCATGGCTCTCTGCAACAAAGAATTGTCTCAAACCAGTTCCAATTGTTCACTGAAAAAAACCATAAACACCCAGAGAGAGGGATATGAAATATGGACCACAACGTAACATTTTCATGCTCTCTATTGATGTTTGCTTGCATTGTGTTGCCTTTCTCTGATTTTCTTTTTTTTCTTGTAGATAGGATTTTTCTTGCATACCTTGTCAAGTATTTCAATATAATTAACATGTAGTGGACTTCCTGCCATCTAGGGGAGGGGAGGGAACTGGGGGTAAAATTTGTAATGTAAAGCTTTGTAAAGATCAATGCTAGGGAACTACCCATACATATGTTATACAAATAAAAAGCTTTAATAAAAAAAAGGCACTACATCTTAGACTTCTTCATGGTTAATTCGATCCTCTAACCATTTTAAAAGTATTTTTTTCTATAAAGCACAGAAAGAGGAATAATTAAAAATATTCTAAGGCTTTCTTCTGGTTCTATTCTCATCCTTAATGTGAACGAACAATTAACACCTGGAGTAATCACTTACTATGCTCATTTGCAGTATCCTTGGGGCCATCCACATCCTTGATGATGGATTTTGCACCATTCCTCACATTTTCCATCCTAAGGCAGCAAAGTGGCTTAGGGGATAGAGTGTTGAAATATCTGGATTTCAATCTAGCATCAAACAGTAACTTAATCCTGAGCAAGTCATTTAACCTCTTCCTACATCCTAACAATTTCTTAAATTGTTAAATGAGAATAGTAATAGCACTACCTTGCAAAATCACGTTAAGGGTCAAGTGAGATATTATATTTGTCAAATACTTAGAACAATATCTGACATATAGTGGGTTTGATATAAATGATTATTTCCTTCTTGCTGCCTTCGATCTTAATTCTTCTGAAGTCATGGTATAAGTTTTAATGACAAATTGATGGGAACAAAAAGTCTCTATATTCAGTACATGTTTTATTCATTCTTTCATTTGTTCAGTTTTCTTAATATTTTTTCTAAATTACATGTGAAACAATTTTAAATTTCAATTCTTAAAATTTTGAATACTAAATTCATTCTTCTCTTTTGTCCCCACTCCCTAAGATGGTAAGCTATTTGACATAGGTTACACATGGGCAATAATGGAAAAAATATCTTCCTGTTAGTCATCTTGTGAAAGAAGACATAGACCCAAAGGTGAAATTAAAAAAAAGTGAAAAATAGATTGCTTCAATCTGTATTGAGATGCTATCTGTTCTTCTCTAGATGTTCATAGAATTTTTCTTCATAAGTACTTTGGAATTTTTTTGGATCACTGTATTGCAGAGAATAGCTAAATCATTCACAGTTGATAATCACTCATTTTTGGTGTTACTGTGTGCAGTGTTCTCCAGGTTGTACTCACTTTATTTTTCATAAGTCCATACAAGCCATTTCAGGTTTTTAAAAATTATTCTGCTCCTCATTTCTTATATTACAATAGTATTTCATCACAATCATATACAATAACTTGTTCAGCCATTCTACAACTTATTGACACTCAATTTCCAATTTTTTGCCACAACAAAATGAGCTGCTACAAATATTTTTTTTATATAAGTAGGATCTACAAAAGAGGTGATTAACATACAAACCACATTACTACTAGTTGGGTGTTTAGAAAACTCTTGCTCATATAAAGGTTCCTACAGCTACCTTCTGAAATCTTTTCTAATTCTGACTTTTTGTAGTTCTCTGCATTGAAGTTCTTAGAATATCTTGTCCAGTGTGTATGGGAGGTTAATTTCTTATATCAGCTTTTAATGCTTATCCTTGATCTATGTACTAATATTTTAGAATTCCAATTTTCATAATAGCCTTTTCTCAAGTCAAACAATTGGGATATTTTCTTGACATTCTGACATTCTCCAATTTTCCTACACTCCATGCAAGTTTCCATTGTTCATCTTTTTTTTAAATTCTAATTTATCTAATGTCTCTAAGCTAAATTTATTTTCTATATCCCGTCCATATTTATCATATTTATTCTAGTTCATGCTATTTATTCCTTTCCCTTGTGAACCCCAGATTTTCCCTGAAGTTGTAGTCACATTTGATGTGTTCCCATCATTTAATAATTAATTTAATTCACTGGCCCTAATTCATACTTTAAAAAAAACTTAGGCATGTCACTGCTTCCTCTTCATAAGGAGATCCCATTAGACAGTGTGTCTGGGTGTTCTGATGGACTAAAATTTTACTGCTGCATTATCTTGTGACTCAGTGAAGATTCAGCCAACTAATAAAGTCTGCAAAATTATACTTCTCATCAGCCAACTTTCATAATTTCTCCATAGAGAGTTTACCTAATGGTCATACTGGCAATCCCAATTATCTGGAACACCACCAGAAAGTTGAATTTCATGGAAACATTTTAAGTACAGGGAAGAAATAGCAATTTTTTTTACTCTTGAGGGAGTACTGAAAGCCAGATTGGAAAGTTGACATCATAACCATCATCATTTTGAAATCAGAACAAAATAATTTTTTAATGCATTAAAGTTAGAAAATTATTATAAAAATGTTTTAAAAATGTTATCCCATTATAAACATACAATAACTCTTTGTGGTAAGTACTCTAAGCATTATTGTACCAATTTTACAGAGGAAAGAGAGGCTTAATGTAATTTGCATTCACTTCGCATCTCCAAACTCTGGTCCAGATGGATTGCTATCCTCTACAATACATTCCTTCCTGAGTGGCAACTTTTTAGAATTCTTGTTGTCCTTTAAAGCTCACTTCCTTCATTATACCTCTTTTCCTCATTTTCTCCAATTTATTGTGCCATATTTTTATTATCTTGTATTGTTTTTCTATGTATTAATTTGTATTTTATTCACATTGGGTATTTATTTGCCTTCTAGAAGAGAAATAATCTCTCTGAAGAATATTTCTCATTTGCCTTTGTGTTCCTAATACATAGCAAGGTACTTGACACAAAATAAGAATTTAATGTTTGTTGATTCATGGATTGCCTATAGGCATCAATCTGTTATCCCCCAGAAACAAGCTTATGTCATATGGTTGTTTCCCAGCTGACACTATGACAATCATAGATCATATGTCTTCAACATGGCAACTGATCAATTAATTGAAGATGCTTTTCAATGGTGTTCTGTATCTCCCCTTTTTTCAAGTCAAAATCTCCAAATTTATATCCAACTTTTACATGTTTTCTAGTCACCTGAATTCCCTACTCACTCTCTCATGAATGAATTCCAAATAGCTTAAAAATGACATTTTGAAGCCCAATAATTCAATCTCATGCAATTAAAGATATTTTTCATTCCAAAAGAATGTTTATTTATTTGTTTTCTTAAAGAAACTAATCAATATATGAATGAATCAAAGGAATTTTTTCCATCCTGTTTTAGAAAAAAATCTCCGAGGAAAGAGCAGGGGTGAAACAACTTGTAGTAGTGGCAAGAATGAAAATTTCAGCTATCCTTTAGGGTCTACTTTCTATAACTCAATTTATTTATGTATCTCCTGGGTGGGATGATAGTAGAATGCAGGCTCAGACAGAGTAAAACCTGTAAACAGATTTAATTTCTACCTCCCTCTAATGTTTAAGGTTTTATCTCTTGGAAATCCATAGTGGAAGGATTCAAATTACTACCCAGATAGCTAATATAGGCATATAATTTTCAAACCACTAGACAATACTATAGATACTAAGCTACTGCTATAGAGTTATGGAAAGTAAAATGATAGATGCTTATCACTGGTTATTTATTATTTATGTAAAAGATTTCACTATTTCCCATTTGGGGATGAAACTTTTTATTTATTTCTTACTTCCTGATTGAATGATGCTAGAAATCCAGTACTAATTATTCATTCATCTACTAAACTTCATATCCAAATAAATTTCTTCTATGCCTAAGGAAAATTATGAGGGTAAAGAAAAGATAGTGAAATTCTTTTCACATGACCTTGCTTTGAGAGATCCAAAATTTAATGTGAATGCTGTTCCCACTGATCTGTATTCAATCACTTCCAACTCTCTTCCTCATTGTCCAGTGAAATTTTTGTAAAATGGAATCTAACATACTTGAGTACAAAGATAGTGTCTTTAAAAATCCAAAGGCAGGGGAGCGGAGCCAAGATGGTGAACTGCACACAGCATTCTCTGTGAACTCCTGAGACCTTCCCTCAGACCCAGACAAAGTGAGCCTCTGAACTGTTTCGGGAGTGAGGGCGCGACCAAACACTTGGACTACCACACACTTCTATCAGCAATCAATTTTGAAAAAAACTTCAGAGAAGGTCAGCCTCAGGGGAAAGCGGCTGCTGGTCGCCATCAGACGCCAGCTGAGGCAGAAGTTAGGGCTGTTATAGAGGGGCAGATTTTAGGCACCCAGGAAGCCCCTGGGAGATGCCTGGGCCACTTTGCCCTGATTGCGGGCAGGTGCTTTGGCAGATCTGCCTTTGGTGAAGGGTGGATTGAAAGCAGCTGAAAACGTGGTCCTAGCGCAGATCTAGCCCCACCAGCCTCAGAGCAGAAGTCAACTCGGTAAACTGCCCCAGGGCAAATACAAACTGTTGCAGTATTCTCTGCTGGTGACTGATACCCCAACTTTAAATCATGAGCAAGAAGCAGAAGAGAGCCCTCACCATAGACAGCTTTTAAGGAGAAAAAAATAGAGCAGTCCCCAGATCCTGAGATTCTGAAAACAATCCCAGTTGAAGCCACAAAGGCGGACTTAAGTTGGTCTCCCTTCCAGAAGGCTTACCTGGAAGATTGCATAAAGAATCTCAAAAGAGAGCTAGAAGAAGAATGGGGAAATAAATTGAGATCAGGGCAACAGAGATATCAAAAACTGGAAAATAGGACTGGTGAATGGAAAAAGAAAACAATTCACTGAAAAACAAAATTGGTGAATTGGAAAAAGAAAAAAATTCACTGAAAAACAAAATTGGTGAATTGGAAAAAGATAACAATTCACTGAAAAATAAAACTGGCAAAATGGAAAAAGAATGCATTGAATCAAGAAATTCAATTGGCCAGCTACAAAAGGAGCTAAAAAAGATAACTGAAGGAAATAATACTTTAAAAATTAAAATTGAACAAATAGAGGTAAATGACTCAATAAGACTTCAAGAATTAGTCAAACAAAAACAAAAAAATGAAAAAATAGAAGAAAATATGAAATATCTCCTAGGAAAAACAACTGACTTGGAAAACAAGTCCAGGAGAGACAATCTAAGGATTATCGGACTCTCTGAAAGCCACGATGAAAAAAAGAACCTGGATGCTATCTTCCAGGAAATCATGAAAGAGAATTGCCCTGATGTTTTAGAATCAGAAGGCAAAATTGGCATTGAAAGAATTCACCAATCACCTCCAGAAAGAGACCCCAAAATTAAAACCCCAAGGAATATGGTGGTCAAATTTCAGGACTATCGCACCAAGGAAAAGATGCAAGCAGCTAGAAAGAAACAATTCAAATACTGAGGAACTGTAATTAGAATTACACAAGATCTGTCAGCTTCCACATTAAAGGATTGAAGGGCCTGGAATCAGACATTCCAAAAGGCAAAAGAACTCGGATTACAGCCAAGAATAAGTTATCCAGCTAGAATGAGCATCATCTTCCAGGGAAGAAGATGGTCATTCAATGATACAGAAGAATTTCACCTATTTCTAATGAAAAGACCAGATCTGAACAAAAAATTTGACCTCCAAATAGAGAACTCAAGAGAAGCATAAAAAGGTAAAAAGAAAAAATCTTGAGAACTATATTTCTAGTATAGGTATCCTTAAAGAATGGGGGTATAATTTGATTTTTCTTTGATAATGATGGAAAAGAAATTAGAGCTGGAAGGGATACCATACTAAAAAAGAAAAAGGGGGGAGGGGGAAAAAGAGGCAAAATAAAGTAAAAATAAAGGAGGTAAAATAAGGCAAAATCTCATAAAGATACATAGAAGATCTAATATAATTGAGAGAAAGAAGGGAGGGTGATGAGTATTGTGTAAACCTTACTCTCATTAGATTGGACTCTAAGACAGTATATCAGACACATTTGGCTTCAAGGAATGACCTAACCCTCCTTGTGGGAAGGTGGGAGGGAAAGGAGAAAAGGAAAGGGATAAACTAATAGAAGGATAGGGGAAAGGTATAAAGGGGAGGGAGGGACTCTAAAGGGGGGAGGATTATTGGTGGGAGGTGGTCATCAAAAACAAAGTACTGGGAAGGGGGGAAGGGAGAGAGAGGAAAGGGAAGAGAAAATCATAACTCTGGGTAAATAAGATGGCAGGGAATACAGATATAGTTATTTTAACTGTGAATGTGAATGGGATGAACTCTCCCATAAAACGGAAGCGGGTAGCAGACAAAATTAAAAGCCAGAATCCTACAATATATTGCTTACAAGAAACACATCTAAAACATAGGGATACATACAGAGTGAAGGTAAAGGGCTGGATCAGAATCTTCTATGCTTCAGGTGAACAAAGAAAGGCAGGGGTAGCAATCCTTATCTCAGATCAAGTAAAAACAAAAATAGATCTAATTAAAAGAGATAAGGAAGGAAACTATATTTTACTAAAGGATACCATAGACAATGAAGCGGTATCAATACTAAACATATATGCACCAAGTGGTATAGCATCCAAATTCCTAGAGGAGAAACTAACAGAGATGCAAGGAGAAATAGACAGTAATACTATACTAGTGGGGAATCTCAACCTTGCTCTCTCAGAATTAGATAAATCAAATCACAAAATAAATAAGAGAGAAGTTAGGGAGATTAACAAAAGGCTAGAAAAGTTAGGTATGATAGATCTCTGGAGAAAATTGAATGGTGATAGAAGGGAGTATACTTTTTTCTCAGGGGTTCATGGAACTTATACAAAAATTCATCATGTGTTAGGGCATAAAAACCTCAAAATCAATTGCAGAAAAGCAGAAATAGTAAATGCATCCTTCTCAGATCATGATGCAATAAAATTCACATGTAATATAAGGCCAGGAGAAAAAAGACAACAAGTTATTTGAAAATTAAATAATCTAATCCTGAAGAATGAATGGGTGAAAGAGCAAATTATAGACACAATCAAAAATTTCATCCAGGAGAATGACAACAATGAGACAATATACCAAAATTTGTGGGACACGGCTAAAGTGGTTATAAGGGGTAATTTTATAACTCTAGATGCTTACTTGCATAAAACAGAGAAAGAGAAGATCAATGAACTGGGCTTACAATTAAAAAAGCTAGAAAAAGATCAAATTAAAAACCCCCAATTAAATACCAAATTGGAAATTCTGAAAATTAAAGGGGAGATCAATAAAATTGAAAATAAGAAAACTATTGAATTAATAAATAAAACTAAGAGTTGGTTTTATGAAAAAACCAAAAAAAATAGATAAGCCTTTAGTTAATTTAATAAGAAAAAGGAAAGAGGAAAATCAAATTGTTACTCTCAAAAATGATAAGGGAGAACTTTCCTCCAATGAAGAGGAAATTAGAGTAATAATTAGGAGTTTATTTGCCCAACTTTAAGCCAATAAATTTGATAATGTAAATGAAATGGAGGAATACCTACAAAAATATAGATTGCTAAGGTTAACAGAAGAGGAAATAAATTATTTAAATAGCCCTATTTTGGAAAAAGAAATAGAACAAGCTATTAATCAACTCCCTAAGAAAAAATCTCCAGGGCCAGATGGATTTACATGTGAATTTTACCAAACATTCAAAGCACAACTAATCCCCATAGTATATAAAGTATTTGAAAAAATAGGGAAAGAAGGTGTACTACCAAATTCCTTCTATGACACAGATATGGTGCTGATAGCTAAACCAGGTAGGGAGAAAACTGAGAAAGAAAACTATAGACCCATTTCCCTAATGAATATTGATGCAAAAATTTTAAATAAAATTTTAGCTACAAGATTACAGAAAGTCATCCCCAGGATAATACACCATGACCAAGTAGGATTTATACCAGGAATGCAGGGCTGGTTCAATATTAGGAAAACTATTAGCATGATCAATTATATTAATAACCAAACAAACAAAAACCATATGATTATCTCAATAGATGTAGAAAAAGCCTTTAATAAAATCCAACACCCATTCCTATTAAAAACACTGGAGAGTATAGGAATAAATGGGCTTTTCCTTAAAATGATTAGTAGTATCTACTTAAAACCTTCAGCAAGCATCATATGTAATGGAGTCAAACTAGAACCATTCCCAATAAGATCAGGAGTGAAACAAGGCTGCCCACTGTCACCATTGTTATTTAATATTGTCTTAGAAATGTTAGCTTTGGCAGTAAGAGAACAAAAAAAGATTAAAGGAATTAGAGTAGGTAATGAGGAAACCAAATTATCACTCTTTGAAGATAAAATGATGATATACGTAGAGAACCCTAAAGACTCAACTAAAAAACTACTAGAAATAATTCCCAACTTTTGCAAAGTTGCAGGATACAAAATAAATCCACATAAAGCATCAGCCTTTTTATATATTACCAATAAAGTTCTGCAGCAAGAGATACAAAAAGAAATTCCATTCAAAATAACTCTTGATAGTATAAAATATTTGGGAATTTATCTGCCAAGGGAAAGTCAGGAACTATATAAACTAAACTACAAAACACTTTCCACACAAATAAAATCAGACCTAATCAATTGGAAAAATATTAAGTGCTCATGGGTAGGCAGAGCAAACATAATAAAAATGACAATACTACCCAAACTAATCTACTTATTTAGTGCCATACCAATCAAACTCCCAAGAAATTATTTTACAGATCTAGAAAAAATAGTAGCAAAGTTCATTTGGAAGAACAAAAGGTCAAGGATTTCAAGGGGATTAATGAAAAAAAAAGGCAGATGAAGGTGGCCTTGCTGTACCAGATCTAAAACTATATTATAAAGCAGCGGTCATCAAAACCGTTTGGTACTGGATAAGAAATAGAGCAGGGGATCAGTGGCACAGGATAGGTTATCAGGACAACCTAGGCATTAACCTTAACAATCTAGTGTTCGATAAACCCAAAGACCACAGCTTTTGGGATA
This sequence comes from Myrmecobius fasciatus, assembly GCA_023553655.1. Classification (NCBI taxonomy): domain Eukaryota; kingdom Metazoa; phylum Chordata; class Mammalia; order Dasyuromorphia; family Myrmecobiidae; genus Myrmecobius; species Myrmecobius fasciatus. The sequence goes on from JAJPUD010011708.1 coordinate 21,899, forward strand.
AATACTCTCTATTTGGCAAAAACTGCTGGGAAAATTGGAAACTAGTGTGGAAGAAATTAGGGCTTGAC
>JAJPUD010011708.1:26966-53177 GCA_023553655.1 Myrmecobius fasciatus
TGTGGGAGGGCTGGGACACTGATGCATTGTTGGTGGAGCTGTGAACGGATACAGCCATTCTGGAGAACAATTTGTAGCTATGCTCAAAGAGTTATCAAACTGTGCATACCCTTTGACCCAGCAGCATTTCTATTTGGCTTATATCCCAAAGAAATCATAAAGGAAGGAAAGGGCCCCACATGTGCAAGAATGTTTGTGGCAGCCCTTTTTGTAGTGGCTAGAAACTGGAAATTGAATAGATGCCCTTCAGTTGGAGAATGGCTGAATAAATTATGGTATATGAATATTATGGAATATTATTGTTCTGTAAGAAATGACCAGCAAGACGATTTCAGAGAGGCTTGGAGAGACTTGCATGAACTGATGCTGAGTGAAATGAGCAGAACCAGATCATTATACATGGCAACAACAGTAGTATATGACGATTAATTCTGATGGACATGGCTCTCTTCAACAATGAAATGTTTCAAACCACCTCCAATTGTTCACTGAAGAAAGCCATATACACCCAGAGAGAGGGATGTGAAATGTGGACCACAACATAACATTCTCATACTCCTTGATTGATGTTTGCTTACATTGTGTTTCCTTTATCTGATATATCTTTTGTGTAGATAAGATTTTTCTTGCACAACAATGATAAGGTTGGGAATATGTATGCATATATTCGATTTGCCAATATTTTAACATAATTAACATGTAGTGGATATTCTGCCATCTAGGGGAGGGGTGGGGAGTTGGGGGGAAAAATTTGTAACAGAAAGCTATGTAAGGGTTAATGTTGAAGAACTAACCACACATATGTTATGCAAATAAAATAAAAATAAATAAATAAAAAAAATAAAAATCCAAAGGCATAAAATTTGCACTTGTCATAGTAACTAACTAGTCACATAATAAGCAATTAAATCTCTATAGATTGAGTGTTCTTTACTAGAAAGAACTTTTTAGGTCCCAAGTCTGTATCTGGCATGTTTCTGACCCCCCCCATTCGCCATTTTTGTGCCATGTGTACATTTTAGCATTAGAGGCTTTCCTCTTAGCATCATAAAATCATAGCTCATCAGTTGGAAGAAATCTCAAAGGGCACTAATCTAATGATTTCATTTTACTTATGAGGGAATGTTCCCAAAGAAATTTAAAAAAATCCCCAAAGTTATATAAATTGAATTTAGGTGATCTTATTTTTTTCATAATATTTTGTTGCTTTGTCTTGTATTTATTTAGAGAAGTTATCCATATTTTGTCCTTAACCTTACTTCTTTACCAATTCTGTGAATTTCTTGCCTATAATTTTACCTAGTTTATTATGGAGCTTCCTGATACCAAAAATTCTTACTCCCCTAAGAGTTATAAGTATACTTTATTATACATATTAAGAAAATTCCCATATGGACTTTCTCTAAAACCTATCCTTTAACTACAAATACCCAGGTCAGAAATAGGCCCTCTGGTATATATATTTTAATCTAAGGCAGTGAAATGAAAAGGTTTTATTATGACTGGAAAGCATCAATGAAGCATACCCATGCTTGAAATGCCGTTTCAATTGGTTGCTTCACAAATGTGGTGAAAAAGGGTTGTAATTTTCTTAGGTGTAAGCTGTTATAAATCCTAAAGACTCCTGAAAAAATATAAAAAAGGTTAAACTGGAAGCACACTCCCTATTACTCATTTTCTTTGAAATTCTGGCTATCAATAAATTCACACAGAAGTTATGTTATTAGTACTCTGTTTGTGGTGGGTGGGTGTGTAATAGAGCAGCAAGCTGTATTTTCTAACAGACACTTTATTTACAGACTTGCCCCTATGTTCCAATCATTGATGAAGCCCTTATGCCAATTGAGGGCTGACAACTGCCATATCCTTTTTTTCACCATTCATTATTTTCTGGAGCTACTTAACACATACTGTCTAAATGATAACATGTGTATTTGCCTTTTGCTAAAGTAACCCACACATTCAACAATTGGCATAAAGCCTCAAAACAAAAAAAATTCATAACTCAAGTAATATTTTACTCATTTCACTTTGAATCAGTTCCTGTCAGTCTCTCCAGGCCTCTGTGAAATCATCTTGTTGGCCATTTCTTACAGAACAATAATATTCCATAACTTTCATATACCATAATTTATTCAGCCATTCTCCAAATGATGGGCATCCTTTCAGTTTCCAGTTTTTTGTCACTACAAAAAGGGCTGCCACAAACATTTTTGCACCTGTGGGTCCCTTTCCCTCCTTTAAGATCTCTTTGGGATACAAGCCCAGTAGAAACACTGCTGGGTCAAAGGATATGCACATTTTCATAACTTTTTCAGCATAGTTCCAGATCACTCTCCAGAATGGTTGGATCAGTTTACAAATCCACCAACAATGTATTAGTGCCCCAGTTTTCCCATATCCACTATACTTAGGGTTTTCTTGGTAAATATCCTGGAATTGTGTGCTTTTTCTTTTCCAGATCATTTTACAGATGAGGAAACTGAGGCAAAAAGGATTAAGTGACTTGCCCAGGATTGCACAGCTAGGAAGTATCAGAGGCAATATTTGAATTCAGATCTTTTTGTCTCCAGACCCAATACTCTATTCATTATGTAACTAACAAGTGTCTGATATCAGATAGTAACTCATTTTCCTGATTCTAGGCCCAATATTTTTTCAACTGTTCCCCTTTACAGCCCTAATATGAGGAACATAGTCACAAATACATAAAATATGTGTGATTTCATCAGTGTAGATAAATCTAGGCTTAGAAATTCATGGCATTAATTCAGACTGCAACTTGCATATGATTTAATAGATAAGTTCTCAATAGGTAAATACTAGGAAAAAATAAGGAGGCACAGAAGTGGGATTGGAAATCTATGTCTTTCTAACTCATTGTCCAGGTAATCTATCAACTACAGTCTTGTATCTCCAAGTAACATGAAATTCAACAATGCAGTTATTTTTAATCACCATTTACTATATTTATATCCGGATCTGTTGTCTCTAAAACAAATCCTGAGGTATAAATGTATCAACAACCTTCAAGTATTTAGATACTATGCTATTATATAATTTTATCCTATTATGTATTATATGATTATATGCTATTATATGATTTTATGTATATATATATGAATTTATGTTATCTATACACATGTGCATTTATCCTTATATGCATTGATATTAACTATTTGTTATCTTTAGTCATAATGTAGTTTCTATTTTTGCATGTTTTAATACAGCTGTCTTTTCTGAGATTATAATTATATGAAATATATATAATAAATAACATATCTAATATAAATATAAACTTATTTTGAACACTCCTGTAGCATAATGGATTTGGGGCTAATCCCTTATTTCAACTCCATACAAATCTTGCTTTTTTACTCTTTTAAAGGCAAGCCTGCAAACACTTTTTTTCCTTAGAATGCTATTCTATAATTTTATTTTCATTTTTTAAATAATGTTTTTTTTATTTTCAAATTATATGCAAAGGTAGTTTTCAACATGTACCCTTGCAAAACTCTGTGTTCCAATTTTTTTCCTTCCTGTCTCCCCATCCTTACCCCTAAACGGCAAATAAACCAATATATGTTAAACATGTGCAAATTCTTCTATAAATATTTCCACATTTATCTTGCAGCACAAGAAAAATCAGATCAAAAAGGGAAAAATGAGAAAGAAAAAAATAAGCAAAGAACAAAAAAAGGTGAAAATTCTATGTTGTGATCCACATTTAGTTTCCATACTCCTCTTTGTAGATACAAATGGCTTTCTCTATCATGTGTCTACTGAAATTGATTGATTTACCTCATTGGTGAAAAAAGCCAAGTCCATTAAGGAAAAAAAAAAAAAAAACTTCTGATTAGCAGCACAGTGGAGTGGAAGAAAGAGTTCCTAAACCAAGGAAACTCTGAGCTTGGGAGGGAAAAAGGTAGTGCAGAAAGGGACACTGGAACTACTTCTAAAAATAATTCTTATCAGGCAAATCTTCCTGGAGACTAAATCCAGAAAAGAATGGTTTCATCTGATTTTATTTCCTTTCATATTTGAAACTCATTTTCTTGATCACTTGAAATTTTGTTTTGTTATTAGAATTATTAAATTTAGAATTTTAAATTTTTATAATTATTAAAATTACCTAACATGCATCTTGGAGTTTATAGGATTTTCCCCTCAGAATATTCTGTTGACTTTCTCTTCACATGCTGTCTTTTATGTTCAGTATATTTAGGCATTTTTCTTGCATTGTTTCTTTTCAGTGTTGAAGATTTTTGACTTGTCATGAGTTGTTGTGAGAACTGTGATCCTCAAATTTTATCTACACCTTTTGGTTTTGAAATCGTTCTTTCTTTCTTCAGAGAGCAAATGTGTTCCAAATCAGTAGTCTTCTTTTTAGATCTTCACTGCAGTGAATAAAATTGGTTTTTTCCTTATTTTTCTCATTATTTTTGCTTATTTATGCTATGAAATACTAATGTAGAAAAGTTCATTTTCAATTAGAGCCCTTTAGAGCTATCTTTCCTTCTTTTTAATTTCATTCTTGCTGATGTCTCTGCATGTGCTCTGGGTTTTGAACTGAATTGGTGTTTGATTTCCTACATTCTGGTAGCACTTTCTGAATTTTTCCTCTTTTGAAGAAAAGGCCTCTGAGGGCTACCTCAGCTTCTTCTGAATCAGAAAATTCACATTTCTTTGGACACAACCCAGGGGAGGTCAATTATTTTAGGTTAGGAGACTGGTTATAGATGGATCCTTTGAATGGTAGTTTTTGAGAGGTAATAAGGACCAAAAAAATGTCTGGTCCTCTGTGTTATTGGTCAGATGACAGTGACCTTAATATGGAATATTTTGCATGATTAATCAGTTAATGATCAAGGCTTTGGTGATGGGCCACATGCACCCTTTGTACTGTGCTAAAATTAGTGCATTAGCAACTAAGATCTTTATTCTCCATTCTAATCTCCTATTGCCCAGACTCTGTCCAACACTTGAAAGGTAGCATATATATTCAATCCATCAGTAAATCTATCTTGGACATATGCTAAAAATGGGTGATTTTCTAGGTTCAGAGGTAAATAGAAGGCAACTGGGGTGGGTGAAAGTGAGAAAAGTATCTCGAACTCTGATCCCATGCATATAAACAGCAAATTGTAATGAACAAAATCCAAGGCTCAGGTGAAAGATAACCTGAATTTAATTCTATGTCTAACAAATATTTGGTAAATGACTCTGGCCAAGTGATTTAACCTCTTGTTCTCCCTGACAACTTTTTTAAATTATCACTTATTGAAACAGTTTCCAATCGTTTTGCTATAGGAAGAGTCTTACACCTGGGAATAACTAATTCAGATCCCCCTCTAAAAGTACACAGGTGTTTAAGCATGCTTATATATGTAAATACTCCACTTTGCATCTGCCATTCTGCCTAGTTTCAACTCCACAGAAGATGTCTCTCCAAGGATAAGCTCATCATATTTAATTGTATCACCCTGCTGCTAATCCAAATCTTGACAAATGTGACCTTTCTTATCCTTCTCTCTCCACTGTTGGAGGGCTAGAGACAGAGTATTAAATTCCTCCCAATGCCTTCCTTTATAGTCTCAGATCATTCTACTTTGGATGCTTTTCTGCTAGCTTTTAGCTCCCTGAAACATGGATGTCCCCGCACATCCTGGTATCTCTCTCTATTCCTATCCCCATCCCAACTTTCTTATTTTCTGTCAATTTTAAGCTTGAAAGCAGAAGTTGTCTTTCTTTTTATTATTTGAGTTCCCAGAATTCAGTAATTTGCTTCATACATAATAGAAGCTTAGCAAATATTTATTGGATTGTACAGGCCATATACACATATATGCATATATGTACATATATGTATATATTTTATATACATGTATAGTTCATGTATTTATATATGCACATATACACTGAAATAAGCATAGCATATAGACATAGCTATCATCCTTATAGATCTTCTTGAACTAAATGGATATAAATTATATTTCCAGATCTTTGTGAAATTTAAGTAACAAATGATTTAAATGGCAGTGAAAAAATTCAAAGTAGTTTAAATTCTTAAATGGAATGTACCATATGTTAGATGTCAAAAATAATATAAAAGAAACTACAAAATATACATATGACTAGATAGGCAGACCAGCTCTATATTCATAGTGAAGATGAGGCCATTACCTCCTTTAGAGCAAGGACTTTTTGTTTCATGTTTTGGGTTGGTTTTTTGGCCTTTTGGATTTGAAAACCTTATCCTACTTCCAGGCACATAGTAGGTGCTTAATAAATTCTTGTTGATTTTGATTGATTTGGGATGGGAAATTCACATGCTGCACTTATATCCATAGGAGAGTATAAGAAGCACAGTGAGAATTATATCTTTATAGAAGCTTTATGGAACCACAGACAAGAATCCTCCAGAATAAGCAGATATGAGTTGGTAACAAACTCTGCATTGCTAGAGAAAGTGCTTATATTAATGTGTTCATCGATTTCTCAAATTATCATTATATTTGCTCACATGAGCCACCCAGTGGCCCATAATCTCTCTTCAAACTTAATGAACACTGATTTCACATGAGCACTACATATCCACTCTTTTCAAACACAAACATTTCAGAACCATGAATACAGCAAAGAAATAGCAGCCAAAAGTTCGAGAAGGCAAAGACCCTTCTTTCCCAATGCAAGCTTCCAATTTCTTTATGTACTTGGATGTTGTGTTGCCAAAATAACCTCTTCCATCAAATTGGCAGGTCTTCTTTGCTTAACTTGTTTCCATAATAAATGTCCCATCACCTCTAGTCCATCTATTTTCATTAACCAAGGTGTGGGTGGGGAGGGAGAAGAGGTCTCATGTGAACAACAGACCCCTCCCTCTTCAGCCTTGATTGTATTTTTCATTCATGTTTCTCTATCATGTCAGCATAATGCATCATATTATGAATGACAGTAGTGTAATGAGATTATTTGCTGTTGTCATCAAATTTCCTAGGAAAACAGGGTCAGGTTTTACTAGTTTAGATCCATGAATACTTGACAGCACCTGACTTACAAATGATTACATTCCTTTGGCTGTTGATTGATTTCCGGACATAAATAAGAATGAAAATACTAGAGTCATAATTCATCCATTCCTCCTGGTTGCTACTTGTGTCTTAGACATTTTTCTTGACTGAGATTATAACTTGCATTTTGCATGGGTCCCTTTTTATTATCTTCATTCTCTAACCTGTAGTCTAATTGCTCTCAGATTGAATCATTTCTGAAGAAGCAGCTGATAACCACAGGTGAATGGCAGATAGGAAACTCCTGCTGAGCAGGGAAGTCCTCCCCACTGCTGCTGACTTGAAACTGGGAGAAGAGCTATTAAATCACATATCCAGAATCGGAAAGACAACAATTAATCTTTGTCAAAATAAAGCTTGGATTTTGAGACTCTCCTCCTAGGAACTCCTCATTAACTCCAAGTTGCCCATGAAACAAAGGTCAGGCTACTTGGTTTGGCATCCAAGGACCTTCAAAACATAGTGGCAAATAGCAACTCTAGACTTGCCCTGGTTGCTCCCCTACACTCACAGCAGCATTGGTGCCATCACATTCCAAACTCTTTTATTTTCTGTGTTTTTTCCTTCCTTAAAAGGCCCTTTCATGCCCAATTGTTCCTTCTAGTTTTTGTCCATCTTTCAAACTTTACCTCAAATGACCCTTTTTGTATGAATTCTTCCCTAACTCCATTAGGAACAAATTATCCATCCTTCTTCTGAATTAGCATAGTCCATTGTATTTTTTTATCTTATGGATTACATATAAATATTCTCTCTCTCTCTCTCTTTTTTTCTCTCTTTTTCTCTCTCTCTTTCCCTCTCTTTTCCTCTTTTACTCCCTCTCTTCTTTTCCTTCAATTTCTCATTCTCCTCCTCATTCTTCCTTCTTCTTCTTCCTCCTTCTTTATCCTTCTTCCTCCTTCTTCCCTCTTCTTCCTTCTTTCTTCTTCTTCCTTCTTCTTTTCTTCTCCTCATCTTCTTCCTCCTTCTTTTTCTTCTCTACAACTGTGTGTGTCTTTCTGTGTCTTTCTTGCTCTGTCTCCAAGTCTCATATATGTGTGTGTGTGTGTGTGTACATGTGTGTGTGTATGTGAATGTCATGCTCTGGCACAGTGAAAGAGTTCTGAGTACAGTCAGAAGGTCTGGTTTCCCATCATGCAACCACTGATTTCCACCTATATGATGCTGAGCAAATCATTTCACTTCTATTTCATATTCTTATTTTTCTTTTTTTCTATAGAATTAAGAGAATGAACTAGGTAAGCACCAAGATCCTGTCTATCTCATATCATAGGATATAATGTTGCACATATTTCTTAACTCTTTCCAGTTCAGAAAATTCTAAATTTGACATGAGGGACCTTGAAAGATTATTTAATCCAACATTTTGTTCAAGTTTCAAATGAAAAAAGAACTCATAAGCCAGAGGAGTCAAGAATAGTTAATTTACAAAAGAAATAGAAGAGTCAAATTCTTTTCCAAATACATTTATCCACAAGACATCCTTTTCTTCATTTGCCCAGAAATGTATATAACCTTGAACAAGAATTCCTCACTGAAATCCACTTCATGTGCACATCATGGCATCACCTCTCTGATGTCATGGTCCAAAGTGAGAGGGAAGTACAAGAACAACTACAGAGAAAAGTCAGAGGAGAGCAATTGGGATTATTAAGATTCTTGAACCCATATAAAGGAGTCTTGTCTATTTGGGAGTCTTTCATCTAGAGAAGAGTAAGCTATTTTTATGAATTACTAAAATCTAAAAACAAAACAAAACAGCAGCAGCAACAACAACAAAATTCTTGCCTGGTAGCCAATCGCTGGATATTTGAACAAATCTTGATGAAGAAGCAAGGGCCCTGAATTCAAATTGTGTTCATGTTTCTTGTTAATGGGATGATCTCAGAGATATCATTTTACCACTATTATTAGTGACTAATTTGAAAAATATAAGGGAATTGAAATAGCTTTAAAATTTTTTTCTTGTTCTAAATTTTCATCTTCCCCAAAAGGCCTTATTCAATCAAGTTCCCTTATTCAATCAAGTAAACCATGAGCCTAGTAGATCCTAAAATGAAATACACATTTTTTCTGTCTACCTCTTTATGACCTTCACAACTTAGCTCCAAATTATCTCTCTTGTTACATTTAGCATTACTCTTCCTCTTGCACTCTGAGCCAATCCAAGTGGCCTTCTTCCATTGTTTAAATGCAAATTCTATCTCCCATTTCTAGGAGATAGAAAAAGTCATTTCACTGCTGGCTCCCTCAGTTTCCTCAATTGTAAAATGTAGATAATAATAAAACCTATCTCAGAGGGTTGTTGTTAGGATCAATTGAGATAACAGTAAAAAATAAATAACTCTCTTAGCATAATGCCTGGTACATAATAAGTGCTGTTTAAATGCTTATTTTTCCCTAACCTGTTTCAGTCTCTTTCTTCCTTTAAGATACGGCTCAAGCACCATCCTTTGCATGAAAACCCTCCTGATCACTCAACTGCCAGTGATCTCTCTCATAACTAGTGTTTCAATATTTACATTCATAATTATCATGTTATTTATATTTATATATGTACCTTTCCATCAGGCGTTCAGGGAGGACTAGCACTTCTAGGGCAACAGCTTTCTGAGTCCTTTTCATCATTTACCTTCGATGTCTACCTGGCACTTAAGTTTTGCCTGTGGTTCCAAGAAGTTCCAGTATGCACGATGGTGACATCCCAGTAAAACCATCTCAGCAGGCCAGCTAAACATGAAGAGTAACTGATAGGTCTCCAACCCATCAATGGGTGGATGGATGAGAACCATTTTTTCCAATGACCATGATGAAGGCAGCTGAAGCAGATGCTATAGAAGTCTTAGAGTTTAGTAAGACATTTAACAAGCCAAGATTATCCATTGCACCCTGGGCCATTGACAGCTATACTAAATTTGATCTTGCCACTGGACTTTGATGACTGAGACTGATGGCATTTTGCAACTCTGCCTCACTTAAACCCAATGCACATTCCAGTTCAGCTATCAATTGTGATTTCATTGTTCCTCTCCCAAAACAAACAGCAAAAACAAATTTGTAAACTCAGAATTGATGATTATTTTATTCTTTGTAATTGAGATTCCAGTATGTAGCAAAAATAGCACCTACCACATAGTAAATATTTAATATTACTGATTAATGGAGGGAAAGCAGCTAGGTAAAAGTGGAGAGAGTGTCAAAAATGGAGTAAAGAAAACCAGAATTCAAATCTGGATTCAGACATTTAGTAACTATGTAATTCTGGGCAAATCACTCAAGCCCATTTGTCTCAATAGCTGTAAATGAGATAAAGAAAGAAATGGCAAAACACTTTTTCAGGAAAACTTCAAATGGGGTTATGAAGAGTTGGTCACAATTGGAATGCTTGAATAATTGATTATGGAAATAATAGCTGTATTAAGGTATTTGATTAGTTAGTACATGGCAAAGGGATTAGACTGGCTTCATGGGATTCCAAAAGCCACTACTAGCAGCAATGAGAAAAGAGGCATCTCTGTCTTATGTCCAAAAAAAAAGAAAGAATGAAAGAAAAGAAAACATTCCTAGCAGTTGTCCAAGAATAGAATAGATGTCTCAACATGTGATGGAGTTTTGCTGCCTTGGACCTTTGAAACAGATTAAATCTTCATGCATAATGTTGTATATGTATTGGGCGAGATGTGATCCCTTGCAGTTCTCAAATTCTATCATGTTATAGTGTGTTTAGAGAAAATTCCTAGATTATAATTGAAAAGACACTGTCATTTCAAGAGGAAATGATCTCATCTTATGAAGTTTTTTCCTAATATCTTTCTGACCTTTCCTTCCTTGGGAATAATTATTCTTTGGATCCAAGCAGGACAAGGCTAACTCCTTTTCCACATATCACCCCTTAAAGCCATTGAATACAATTATTTTGCCCTACCCTTTGCTCTTCCACTTTCACCTTCCCTTCTTCAGGCTAAAGAGCCCACATTCTTTTAACAGATCCTTAGAATTTTTAATTCTATATCAATATGTTTCTACTTAAAATTCTAAGGTAGCTTTAAAAAAAAAAACAACACTAAATTGAACCAGAGACTAATGAGGAAACAAATATAACATGAAGGATAGCCTGCAGAATTATGTATGCATAGCATTTTTCTCCATGAGCTTATCAGGTAACAAAACAATTAAATGATTTCCATTGCAAGCAGGAGATAGCTTTGGATGGTTATACACCATACTGAACCCTGGAAAAGTTAATGAGGACAATTATTAGGCGGTTATTTAGCACATTAGGAGATCAGTGTCAACATGTAACAAAGACCATGATCAATCACTCACTTGGTCCAAAAGCACATTTAGCTTGGGTAACTAAGGAATAAAAGGCAGGCACTCAACACAGGGGTCACCCATTTTCCCAGTAATAGTTTTAAGAAATGTCATCATTATACAATGGCGCATACACACTGGTTAATTTCAATGACTGTCAAAATATTCATATTGGTAGTGAAGGGCAAATGTAAGCGGAGGGGAGAGAGTCATGTTACCACTAGAAATTTCATTAACAACAAATGAGAGGCAAAATCTCTTTGAGTTAGAGGATTAAAGAATGTTTCAGGAGAAAACACACACACACAAAAATGGAAGCATCCTTATACTTGGACAAGAAACAAGAGGGACTTAGAATTTGCAAGTAGGAAAATAGTTTTCCCAAAGAAAACAGGCAAAAATAGATAGCCATTATGTCTTTTATTTACTAATGAATTTATTTAGGAAGAAATCATTTCATAAACCAAAGGCTCCTTCACTGTTGCCCGGCACTGAAGCTGATTTTTTTTTGGTATTTGCATGTTTTAGTTTCATGGTATTGTTATTAGTATTTGTATTGCTTTCAATGTTTGGGAAGGGCAAGAAGTAGGAAGGAAGAAATGAGAGCAAAGCGGAAAAAAAGGAGAAAAAAGAAAGAAGAAGAAAGTGCAAAAAGAGAATGTCAGTAGAGAGAAAGAGGAGTTGAGGTGAAAAAATAAGAAAAGAGAGAGGAGAGACAGAGAAAGAGACAGACAGACAGACAGAGAGAGAGAGAGACACAGACAGACAGACAGACAGACAGAGACAGAGAGAGAGAGAAGGAAGGAGAGGGTAAAGGGAGGGAGAATTTTTTTTCATTATAGAAGATTAACTAAAATACATCTGTACAATTATTTTTGAAAAGCACACAGTCTGGTATTCTATGCCTGCACTATTCCCAAGCTATTAGTGATTTGTAAACATTATTCATTCGTGTTTAGATTTATGACCAACATAACATTTACGCATGAATTTGTTTTTGAACACTGCCAGACCCTGGTGAGCAACAGAACTATTTACAATTTCTTGACTTCTCCTAGGTGTGGGTTGCAGATGGCGGGTTTCATTGTTGATCATATATATTCATAAACATATACATATGCACAGGCTTTTAAAGTCTGAAGTCAGTTCCACTGTACAAAATGTATACAAAGAGCCTCTAGCCTTGGCTCTGCCAAATATAACTCTTTCTACTCCCATGATTTTATGATTTTGTAATAAGCTATCTTACTCTCCTTCTTCAACTGATCACATTCAGACTGATCTGAGAACTTTGATTTCTATGTATCCCAACCCTAATTCATTATCCATTACATTCCAATGCCTTTCTGGAAAAAAAAAATTCTCTTTCTTAGAAGATTGTACACCTTAATTTCCCTTGTTACTTGATCGTATTGTTATGTTTTGGTTTTTTACTTAGTAACATTTTCTTTTTTACGCCCATTTCAGTGATGAAGTTGGAGGAGATACACACTCAGGAAATAATTACTATGCAAAAAAATATAATTAGTGTGAAAGTACTTGGATAAAATAGGTTTCATCTACTTTATATTTATATTATTCCATATTGTTCTCATCAAGGATCAAGTCTCTTAAGGTGAAAAAAGATGGAGGGAAAGCTCCTCAGCCCTTTAAGGAGTATGTTCCTACATATTTTAAAAGAAAAAAAGAAGAAATGTGTTCCTAAAGAAAAACCTAGCAAGACAGAACCAATATGACAGAGTATAGGGAGAAACCCAAGTGCATTCTCCCAACTATTTCCTCCAAAGAACAAAAAAACTGGAAGGGAGATGAGAGCAGATAGTTGGTTCAGGAAATGTCAGATCTGGAATCAGATAGATCTGAGTTAAAACTTGTCAGATGCTTACTAGATTTCTGACTTTGGGAAAATCACTTAATCTTTTGCCTTAAATTCACATTTTGTCATTTATAAAATGAGAGAGAAATGGTAAAATACTCTAGTATCTTTGCATACAAAACAAAACAAAAAACTGCAAAAGCATTCCCAAGGAGTCAAAAATGACTGAAAATAACTAAACAATAAGAAGAGTCATAAAAACCATTGAAGAAAATAACACCTTAAAAATAGAATTAGTCTACTGGCAAGAATTACATAAAAATTTAGTCAAGAGAGAATTTCTTAAAAGCAAATTAGATGAAATGAAAAGCACAAGAGCTTACTAAAGGAAATAATTGCTTAAAATTATAATTGGACAACAGGAAATTAATAATTCCATAACATATCAAGAAAACAAAGTCAAAGAATGAAAAATTAGAAGAAAATATAAAATCTCATTAGGAAAACAACTGACCTGAAAAAAAAGATCGATGAGAGATAATTTAAGAATTATTGGGCAATATAAAAGGCTTAATTACAAAAAAAATAGAGCTCAGACATCATATTTAAAGAAATTATAAGGGGGCAGCTAGGTAGCACAGTGGGTAGAGCACCAGCCCTGAAATCTGGAGGACCTGAATTCAAACCTAGTCTCACACACTTAACACTTCCTAGCTGTGTGACCCTGAGCAAGTCACTTAACCCCAATTTCCTCAGGAAAAAAAAAAACAAAAGAAAGAAAGAAAGAAAGAAATTATCAAAGGAAACTTTCTTCACATCTTAGATTCAGAGATTAAAATAGAAATTGAAAGAAGTTACTAATCACCTTCTGAAAGAGATCCCAAAATGTAAACTCCCAGGTATATTATTATAGTAAAATTCCAAAGCTCTCAGGCAGAGCAACCAGAAAGAAACAATTTAAATACCACGGAACTATACTTGGGATCACAAAAAATGAACAAGATTCTACATTAAAGAAGCAGAAGACTTGTAATATCATATTCTGAAAGTCAAAATAAATGGGATTACAAACAAGAATAACCTAACTAGCAAAACTGATTATAATCCTTCAGGGAAAAATTGGATATTCAATGAAATAGAAGACTTTTAAGCATTCCTGCTGAAAAGACCAGAGCTGAATAGAAAATTTGATATTCCAACACAGGATGCAAGAAAAACATAAAAGGGGCAAATATAACAGAGTAATCATACAGAATTCAATTAAATCAAACTGATTGTATTCCTAGGTGGTAATATCATATATATATATATATATATATATATGCATATATATGTATATATATATACATACATACATGCACATATATTTATATGATACCTAAGAGATTTATCATTATTATGTCAATAAGACAGAACTTATATAGACAGAGGGCATGAACATAAATCAATTGTATTAGGATGAGCTCAAAAAAATAATGATGGAATGAGAAAGAGGAATGCAATAAGAGATGGAGTAAGGGAGAAGTATAATGGGGAAATTGTGTCACATAAAAGAAGAATTCAAGAAAACACTTTTATAATGGAGTGGGAAAAGGTGGACTGGCCAGCAATGTTGAAGCTTCACTCTCATCAGAATTTGTTTAAGAAGGAAAAAATATATTAAGGACACTCATTTGTGCATAAATATCTCCTTTCTTTTTTTCCTCAATTTTTCTTCAAACATGACTAATATAAAAATGTTTTACAATTAAAGAAATGCAAAATAAAAGAACCTTAAAATATCATTTTACACCAGATTGGCTAAAATGATAGTAGGGGAAAGTGGCAAATCTTGGAAGAGGGGTGGAAAAATTTAGAACATTATTATATGTTTTGCTGGACTTTATGTTACAATTGATATCATTTTTCTGCCTTCTCAATGTGTAGGGAAGAAGTGGGAGAGAAAAAAGACAATGTTGGACTCAAAATATAAAAATAAAATAATATTTAAAATGAAGAATATTTTTTATAAAATGAATGGCCTTAAAAAGACCCATCTACAACAACCTATTTTCCTCTTTCAGACTCTTTGCTGATACCAAGAAATAAAGATGATAGTAAGATTTCTTGAAATTTATGTCTATGATGACATTTTTGCTGCAAAATCCCATTAGGCTCCATCCCATCTCTAAATATGGTCCTTTCTTTCACCACTCCTTCAACATGCTACCTGCTGGATAAGTCTGGTTCTTACAAATGATTATTGAGAAGCAATTATCTCCTCAACTTCTCGGAAATAGAGCACATGACAAATGTCATCTTTTGCTCCTTACCTTCTCATAAATGCCATCATCCTGAGAAAATTACTTCTTTTCAAGTTTTAACATCTTCTTTTCTGTTATCTCTGCTATAGTTATTATTTTCTCCCATTAGAATGGCAAGAACTTTAGGGAATCTTTGTATTTGTCTCCCCAGTGCTTAGCAAAGTGCCTAGTATATACCAAGTGTTGACTAAATCTCTCTCCTGTCTTCTTTCTTTCTCTATCTTTGTTTTTTTTGTCTCTGTCTCTCTCTACTGTCTCTTTATGTCTCTACCTTTTTCTATTGATCTAATCATTTATCTATAGATAGAAGAAATCTCTGGGGTAGTCTCTTGATATAGTCCAGTTATATCACTTTGCAGATTAGTTTATACATAATGCATCTTTATTTTTTTTGTCCCTGATTGTCATCATCACTAATTACAATGCCAGACATACAATAAGCACTTAATTAGTGTTTATTGATTGATTGATTATCAAATGTATTATAAATTACAAAATGTCACAAAGGAAGAGAAAGAGTTGTATGGTGGTAAAAGGCAAGATTTCAATTTGGAAATATATTTAGATTCAAATCTTGCCTTTGTCACATTCTCTCTTTGTAACCTTCAATAAACTACTTAATCTCTTAGTAGTTGTCTAAGACTGTGACTTGCGCAAAATATTCCAAGTTACACTAGTGAAAAGAATTAAAATCTCAGGTCCAACCCATAGCATTATAGAATGTTACAACTGAAAATGACCACAAAGAGAAGGGAAGTAATTCTCAAATATTACACATTTAATCAAGTAGTACTTGAATCTACTTTTGCTTCTGACCATCACCTCCCTCAATCTGCCTTCCCTTCTTTTCATCCCCTCCCTTTTCTTATCCCATTCCCTTTCTACTTCTATTTCTTCTTCTATTAGCCTCCCCCTTTCCTTTCCCCTCTCCTCTCCTATATTTATATAGTGTGAGACAAATTTATATAGGAAACTAAATATGTATATTCCCTCTTTGAACCAAATCTGATGAGATTAAGGTTTAAACAATGTTTAACCCCTTTGCTTTTTCCTGTCAACTGAAACAGGTTTCTTTTACTTCTTCATGAGTTACGATTTGTCCCATTTTACCTATCCTTTCCTCTTCTTCCAATAGAATCTCTTTTCCACTCCTAGTTTCATTTTCATATCATCACAATCAAGTCAAATTGTATCTACACTTTCCAAGTATACCCCTAAGAAATATATAATTCTCAAGTTATATATATCATGTTTCCATGTAGGGATGTAAATATTTTAAACTTTTAAAAACATATTTTTCTACTCTTTTTACCTTCTTATGTGTCTCTTTGAGTTGTGTATATAAAGATCAAATTTTCTGTTCATTTCTGGCCTTATCAAAAATAATTGAAAATCCCCTATTTCACTGAATATCTATTTTTCTTTCTGAAAGATAATGCTTAATTTTGCTGAGTGGCTGATTCTTGCAGTCAAAGTTCCTTTGCCCTTCAGAATGTCATATTTCAAGCCCTTCAGTCCTTTAAAGTGGAAGCTGCTAGGCCCTGGGTAACCCTGATTGTGGCTCCTTGATATTTAATTTGCTCCTTTCTGGCTACTTGCAATATTTTATCCTTGATCCGACAATTCTGGAGTTTAACTATAATATTTGTTGGAGTTTTCATTTTGGTGTCTCAGGAGGTGATTAGTGTATTCTTTCAATAGCTATTTTCTTTCTAGTTCTAGGACATCAGGACAGTTTTCCTTGATGATTTCTTTTTTTCTTTGTTTGTTTGTTTTTATTAAAGCTTTTTATTTGTATAACATGTGTATGGGTAGTTCCCAGCATTGATCTTTACAAAGCTTTCCATTACAAATTTTACCCCCAGTACCCTCCCATCCCCTAGATGGCAGGAAGTGCACTACATGTTAATAATGTTGAAATACTTGACAAGTTATGCAAGAAAAATTCTATCTTCAAGAAAAAAAGAAAATCAGAAAAAGGCAACACAATGCAAGCAAATATCAATAGAGAGCATGAAAATGTTATGTTGTGGTCCATATTTCATATCCCTCTCTCTGGGTGTATATGGTTTTCTTCAGTGAAAAATTGGAACTGGTTTGAGACAATTCTTTGTTACAGAGAGCTATGTCCATCGGAATTGATCATCATGTAATACTGTTGTTGCTGTGTATGATGATCTGGTTCGGCTCATTTCACTCAGCATCAGTTCATGCAAGTCTCTCCAGGCCTCTCTGAAATCGTCCTGCTGGTCGTTTCTTACAGAGCAATAGTATTCCATAACATTCATATACCATATTTTATTCAGCCACTCTCCAATTGATGGGCATCCCTTCAATTTCCAGTTTCTAGCCACTACAAAAAGGCCTGCCACAAACATTCTTGCACAGGTGGGTCCCTTTCCCTCCTCTAAGATCTCTTTGGGATATAGGCCCAGTAGAAACACTGCTGGGTCAAAGGGTATGCACAGTTTGACAACTTTTTGAGCATAGCTCCAAATTGCTCTCCAGAATGGTTGGATCCGTTCACAGTTCCACCAACAATGTATTAGTGTCACAGTTTTCCCACATCCCATCCAACATTCATCATTATTTTTTCCTGTCATTTTAGCCAATCTTACAGGTGTGTAGTGATACCTCAAAGTTGTCTTAATTTGCATTTCTCTGATCAATAGTGATTTGGAGCAACTTTTCATATGGCTAGAGATGGTTTTAATTTCATCATCTGAAAATTGTTCATATCCCTTGACCACTTATCTATTGAAGAATGGCTTGAATTCTTATATATATGAGACAATTCTCTATATATTTTAGAAATGAGGCCTTTATCAGAACCATTAAATGTAAAAATGATTTCCCAATTTGATGCTTCCCTCCTAATCTTGTCTGCATTTGTTTTATTTGTACAGAAACTTTTTAACTTAATATAATTAAAATTATCCATCTGGTGTTCAATTAGGAGTTCCAGATCTTATTTGGACATAAATTTATTCCATTTCCACAGGTCTGAGAGATAAACTATATTACGTTCCTCTAACTTGCTTACAAAGTCCCTCTTTATATCTAGATCATGAACCCATTTAGATCTTATCTTGGTATGTGGTGTTAGGTATGGGTCAAGCCCTAATTTCTTCCACACTAGTTTCCAATTTTCCCAGCAGTTTTTGCCGAATAGTGAGTACTTATCACAAAAGCTGGGGTCTTTGGGTTTATCAAGCACTAGATTGTTAAGGTTATTGCCTAGATTGTCCTGATATCCTATCCTGTACCACTGATCGACTGCTCTATTTCTTAGCCAGTACCAAACGGTTTTGATAACTGCTGCTTTATATTATACTTTTAGATCTGGTACAGCAAGGCCACCTTCATCTGCCTTTTTTTTTCATTAATCCCCTTGAAATCCTTGACCTTTTCTTCTTCCAAATGAACTTTGCTACTATTTTTTTCTAGATCTGTAAAATAATTTCTTGGGTGTTTGATTGGTATGGCACTAAATAAGTAGATTAGTTCGGGTAATATTGTCATGTTTTTTATGTTCGCTCTGCCTACCCATGAGCACTTAATATTTTTCCAATTCATTAGGTCTGATTTTATTTGTGTGGAAAGTGTTTTGTAATTTAGTTCATATAGTTTCTGACTTTTCCTTGGCATATAGATTCCCAAATATTTTATCCTATCATCTGCTATTTGGAATGGAATTTCTTTTTGTATCTCTTGCTGCTGAACTTTGTTGGTAGTATATAAAAATGCAGATGATTTTTGTGCATTAATTTTGAATCCTGCCACTTTACTAAAGTTGTGAATTGTTTCTAGTAGTTTTTAGTTGAGTCTCTAGGGTTCTCTAAGTATACCATAATGTCATCTGCAAAGAGTGATAATTTGGTTTCTTCATTACCTACTCTGATTCCTTTTATCTCTTTTTCTTCTCTTACTGCCAAAGCTAACATTTCTAATACAATATTAAATAGTAATGGTGACAGTGGGCAGCCTTGTTTCACTCCTGATCTGATTGGGAATGGTTTTAGTTTGTCTCCATTACATATGATGCTTGCTGATGGTTTTAAATAGATGCTACTGATCATTTTAAGGAAAAGCCCATTTATTCCTATACTCTCTAGTGTTTTTAATAGGAAAGGGTGTTGGATTTTATCAAATGCTTTTTCTGCATCTATTGAGATAATCATATGGATTTTGTTAGTTTGGTTATTAATATAATTAATCATGCTGATAGTTTTCCTAATATTGAACCAGCCCTGCATCCCTGGTATTAATCCTACTTGGTCATAGTGTACTATCCTGGAGATAACTTTCTGTAATCTCATTGCTAATATCTTATTTAAAATTTTTGCATCAAGGGGCAGCCAGGTGGTGCAGTGGATAGAGCACCAGCCTTGAAGTCAGGAGGAACTGAGTTCAAATCTGTCCTCAAACACTTACTTAATACTTCCTGGCTGTGTGACCCTGGACAAGTCACTCAACCCCAATTGCCTCAGAAAAAAAAATTTTGCATCAATATTCATTAGGGAAATTGGTCTATAGTTTTCTTTCTCTGTTTTCACCCTACCTGGTTTAGCTATCAGCACCATATGTGTCTCATAGAAGGAATTTGGCAATATACCTTCTGTCCCTATTTTCTCAAATAATTTGTGTAGTATTGGAATTAATTGTTCTTTGAATGTTTGGTAGAATTCACATGTCAATCCATCTGGCCCTGGAGATTTTTTCTTAGGGAGTTGGTTAATAGCTTGTTCTATTTCTTTTTCTAATATGGGGCTATTTAAATAATTCATATCCTCTTCTGTTAACCTGGGCAATCTATATTTTTGTAGATATTCCTCAATTTCATTTAGATTATCAAACTTACTGGCATAAAGTTGAGCAAAGTAACTCCTAATTATTGCTCTAATTTCCTCTTCATTGGAGGAAAGTTCTCCCTTATCATTCTTGAGACTAACAATTTCATTTTCCTCTTTCCTTTTTCTTATCAAATTAACTAAAGGCTTATCTATTTTGTTGTTTTTTTCATAGAACCAACTCAGTTTTATTTATTAATTCAATAGTTTTCTTATTTTCAATTTTATTAATTTCTCCTTTTATTTTTAGAATTTCCAATTTGGTATTTAATTGAGGGTTTTTAATTTGTTTTTTTTTCTAGTTTTTTTTAATAATAAGCCCAATTCGTTGATCTTTTCTTTCTCTATTTTATGCAAGTAAGCATCTAGAAATATAAAATTGCCCCTTATAACCGCTTTGGCCTTATCCCACAAATTTTGGTATGTTGTTTCATTATTGTCATTCTCCTGGATGAAATTATTGATTGTGTCTATGATTTGCTCTTTCACCCATTCATTCTTCAGGATTAAGTTATTTAATTTCCAATTAACTTTTGCTTTATTTTCTCCTGGCCTTATATTTCATGTGATTTTTATTGCATCATGATCTGAAAAAGATGCATTTACTATTTCTGCCTTTCTGCATTTGATTTTGAGGTTTTTATGCCCTAACACATGGTCAATTTTTGTAAAGGTTCCATGGACTGCTGAGAATAAAGTAAACTCCCTACTGTCTCCATTCAACTTTATCCATAGATCTATCATACCTAACTTTTCTAACAATTGGTTTATCTCCCTAGTTTCTTTCTTGTTTATTTTGTGGTTTGATTTATCTAATTCTGAGAGAGCAAGGTTGAGATCCCCCACTAGCCTAGTTTGGCTGTCTATTTCTTCTTGCATCTCTCTTAATTTCTCCCCTAGGAATTTGGATGCTATTGCACTTGGTGTGTATATATTTAGTATAGATATTGCTACATTATCTATGGTACCCTTTAATAAAATATAGTTTCCTTCCTTATCTCTTTTGATTAGATCTATCTTGGTTTTTACTTGATCTGAGATAAGGATTGCTACCCCTGCTTTTTTTTTTTTTGTTCACCTGAAGCATAATATCTTCTGCTCCAGCCTTTTACCTTCATCCTATATGTGTCACTATGTTTTAGATGTGTTTCTTGTAGACAACATATTGTGGGATTCTGGTTTTTAATCCAGTCTGATATCCGCTTCTGCTTTATGGGAGAGTTCCTCCCATTCACATTCACAGAATAACTAATTCTTTATTTCCTGCCATCTTATTTACCCGACTTATGTTTTCCCCTTTCCTTTCCCCTTCCTCCCTTCCCCCCTCCTCAGTACTTTGCTTTTGATGACCCCCTCTCCCAAACAATCCATCACCCTTTAGATCCTCTCCCCCTTTTTTAAATCCCGGTTTCTTCTATTTTCCCTCCTAATAATTTATCCCTTTCTTTTTCCTCCTTTCCCTCCCACTTCCCTCTAGCAACAGACAAGTTTCTATGTGAAATCAAGTGTCTGATATACACTTTTAGAGCCCAACCTGATGAGAGTAAAATTTACACAATGCTCATCTCTCTCCCCCCTTTCTCTCAATTATATTAGGTTTTCTTTGCCTCTTCAAAAGATTTTATCTTGTTTTTACCTCCTTTTTTTTAGATCTCATTTTACCACTTTTTCCCTCTTTTCCCCAGTATGACAACCTTTCCCCCTCTAGTTTTCTTTTTCATATTATCAAAGTAATATTTAGTTAATTATACCCTCAAACTTTAAGTATCCCCATAGTAGAAATAAAGTTCTCAAGAGTCCTTTCTATTTTACCTTTATATGATTCTCTTGAGTTCTGTGTTTGGAGGTCAAATTTTTTGTTCAGATCTGGTCTTTTCATTAGAAATAGGTGAAATTCACCTATATCATTAAATAACCATCTTCTTCCCTGGAAGATAATGCTCATTCTTGCTGGGTAGGTTATTCTTGGCTGTAATCCAAGTTCCTTTGCCCTTCGGAATATCTGGTTCCAGGCCCTTCGATCCTTCAGTGTGGAGGGTGACAAATCGTGTGTGATTCTAATTATTGATCCTTGGTATTTGAATTGTTTCTTTCTAGCTGCTACCAGAATCTTTTCCTTGGTGCGATAGTCCTGAAATTTAGCCACAATATTCCTTGGGGTTTTAATTTTGGGGTTTCAGGAGGTGCTCAGTGAATTCTTTCAATGGTGATTTTGCCTTCTGATTCTACAATCTCAGGGCAGTTTTCTTTCAGGATTTCCTGGAAGATAGTGTTTAGATTCTTTTTTTCATCATGGCTTTCAAGAAGTCCAATAATCCTTAGATTGTCTCTCTTAGATCTATTTTCCAAGTCAGTTGTTTTTCCTAGGTGATATTTCATATTTTCTTCTAATTTTTCATTTTTTTGTTTTTGATTGATTCTTGAAGTCTTATTGAGTCATTCACTTGCATTTGTTCAATTATTTTTAAAGTGTTGTTTTCTTCAGTTACCTTTTCAAGCTCCTTTTGTAACTGGCCAATTGAATTTTTTTGTTCATTGCACTCTTTTTCCACTTCACAAATTTTATTTTTCAATAAATTGGTGTCTTTTTCATATCTCTTTTGCAGGGCATCATATCCTTCTTGCAAGATATTGTATCCTTCTTGCACTGATTTCAATTTTTTTCCCATTTGTTCTCCAGCTCTTTTATGAGGTTCTTTATGCAATCTTCCAGAAAGGCCTTTTGAAAAGGGGACCAGTGATGGTCCTTAAAAACTTTCTTTGGAGTTTTGTCTAAAGGAACCTCAGGATCTGGGGTCATCATTTCTTTCTCTTGATAAAAGCTGTCTATGGTGAGAGCTCTCTTTTGCTTCTTCATTTTTTTTTAGACAGTGTGGATGTCTCTTTAAGGCTCAGAAAAAATCTTTGCCCTGGGGCAATTTGGCGAATTAATTTAAGGTCCTGGGCCGGTGGGGGCTAGGACTAAATGGGGATTACTCCTTAAACAAGGCAAGTCTGCCAGAACACCTGCCACCCATCAGCA
Organism: Myrmecobius fasciatus; assembly: GCA_023553655.1. Taxonomy (NCBI): domain Eukaryota; kingdom Metazoa; phylum Chordata; class Mammalia; order Dasyuromorphia; family Myrmecobiidae; genus Myrmecobius; species Myrmecobius fasciatus. The sequence goes on from JAJPUD010011708.1 coordinate 50,342, forward strand.
CAGAGTGTCCCGAGTGCCTCAGATAAACTCCAGGTGTTTGGAATTTGGAGTTTGGAGTTTCTGCCAAGATGAGTTGAGCTGAGTCCCACCCTCACTTCCGGCCTCTACCCAAGTCCGCTTGTTTATCCCTCTGGCCGAGTTAGACAAACCTGATATGAAGTTCTTCAGAGAGCAGTGTCCAAATATTTCTGAATTCGTTGACTTGAAGATCAGTTCAGAGGCTTATTTTATTGTTGGTTTGAGAGAAGATCGGAGGAGGACACAGAGAGTCACCTTTTCACTCTGCCATCTTGGCCCTGCCCCCCGGAAGTCCCTGTTTGACTGATTCTTGAAGTCTTATTGAGTCATTCACTTGCATTTGTTCAATTCTTATTTTTAAAGTGTTGTTTTATTCAGTTACCTTTTTAAGCTCCTTTTGTAACTGGCCAATTGAATTTTTTTGTTCATTGCACTCTTTTTCCACTTCACAAATTTTATTTTTCAATAAATTGGTGTCTTTTTCATATCTCTTTTGCAGGGCATCATATCCTTCTTGCAAGACATTGTATCCTTCTTGCACTGATTTCAGTTTATTTTCCCATTTATCTTCCAGCTCTCTTTTGAGGTTCTTTATGCAATCTTCCAGAAAGGCCTTTTGAAAAAGTGACCAGTGATGGTCGTTAATAACTTCTTCTGGAATTTTGGCTAAAGGAACCTCAGGATCTGGGATCATCCCTTCTTTTTCTCGACAAAAGCTGTCTATGTTGAGAGCTCTCTTTGCTTCTTCATTTTTTTTTAAGACAGCGTGGATATCTCTTTAAGGTAGGGGAAAAAAAACGGGGGCTGAAACGGCAGCTGAAGATCTTTGCCCTGGGGCACTTTGGCAAGTTAACTTAAGGTGCTGGGCCGGCAGGGTCTAGGACTAAATCGGGATTACTCCTTAAACAAGGCAAGTCTGCCAGAACACCTGCCCCCAGTCAGGGCAGAGTGTCACGAAGTGCCTCAGATAAACTCCAGATGTTTGGAATTTGGAGTTTGGAGTTTGGAATTTCTTCCATGATGAGCTGAGCTGAGTCCCACCCTCACTTCCGGCCTACACCAGAGTCCTCTGTTTATCTCTCTGTCTGAGTTAGACAAACCTGATGTGAAGTTTTTCAGAGATATCAGCAAGCAGTGTCCAAATATTTCTGAGTTCGTTGACTTTCAAGATCTTCAGATCAGTTCAGAGGCTTATTTTATTGTTGATTTGAGAGAAGATCGGAGGAGGATGCAGAGAGTCACCTTTTCACTCCTCCATCTTGGCTCCACCCCCTCCTTGATGATTTTTTAAAAGATGTTGTCTAGGGTCTTTTTTTCATGGTGGTTTTTCAGGAAGTCCACTAATTCTCAGATTATCTCTCCTGGATCTATTTTCTAAATTGGTTGTTTTTACAAGAAGGTATTTTGCATTGTCTTTTTTTCATTTTTTAAAAATTTTGTTTGACTGATTCTTGATGTCCCATTGAAACATTCACTTCCATTTATTCAATTCTATTTTTTTCAAATTAACTTTATTTAAAGAAACAAAATTAGAAACATGTAAAACAGAAAAGGAATACAAATTCAAATGAAGCAAAACAAAAGAGAATATTGTCATGTTCCCAGCAGAACATCAGGGAGGATTCAAAATACAAAACAACAAATTCCAATTCATGAAACTATATGTATTAGTATAAGAAATTATATTCAAATACATCTATCTTTTCTTCCTTAGAAATTTTTTTTGTTCTCTGCTGCATACATTTTAATTTATTCTTTTCCCCCATTATATGTCTCCACTAACCCCAACCAGCCTATAGAGGATATATTTATATATACATATATAATTATATACATGCACATAGACACATATCTTTCCTATCCCTGCTGACTCTTTCCTTTTATTCTCCTCCTAACTTGTCTTCCTATTATTTAATCTTCCCCAATCCTTAGATCCCTCCCTTGTCTTCTTCCCTGACCTTTTGCTTCCCTGTCCACCAATCCTCCCTCCTTATTTCTTTATAGATTTTGGAGGGTGCTATATCCTTCATGGTATATATGTAGTGTTGCCTATTTAACCCATTCCCAATGTGAATAGGTTTTCAGAATTATGAGCTCTTCTATCCCCTCTAATGTCTCTGTGTCTATTTTTCCTTGGCAATTCATTTGTATGACATAATTACTATTTTTACCTTAATTCTGCCCCATAATTCTTTCTTTTGAGCTGTTTCATTGTTGAAGTATATGCTATAAATTTCCCATGGGAAAAAATACATGATTTACCCATGTTAAGTTCCTTGAAATTGTTCTTTGATATTGTCTTTTATATGTCAAATTTTCTGTTAATTTCAGGTTTGATTGATAGAAAGTCCTGGAAATCTACAAGTTCATAGAATATCCATTTTTTCTCATTCAATATTATAGATAATTTGGCTATATATTATATTTTGGCCACAGGCCTAGTTCTTTGGATTGTTGATAGATATGATTTCAGGACTTGCCGTCTTTCAGTGTACCTGATGATAAGTCCTGTACATTTCTAATTGTAGTTCAAGTGTATTTGAATTATTTTTTCTTGTTTATTGTGAAATGTTTTCTTTGATCTGGGGGTTTCAAAAGTTGGAAATAAATAATACCCATATGTGTTTTACACAAAGAATCTCATTAAAGTAATGATTAGTGGATTTTTTCTATTTCTACTTTCTCCTCATGTTCTATCCAGTACAATTTCCTTGGATTATTTCTTGCAATATTGTGTCAAGGTTCTTTTTGTTCACAATTTTCAGGAGGACCCCTGTTTTGCCCCAGATCTTCCTGATTTTTCATGAGTCTATATTCA
>JAJPUD010011709.1:16295-42181 GCA_023553655.1 Myrmecobius fasciatus
TTCTCTCTCTCTCTCTGTATGTATATATAAATATATATGTATACAATTGACAAATTTGTGTTTGACTATACATGTTTATTATGTATAAATTTGGTGTTATTTTTGTTTTTCTTTTATTTTTAATTAAAGCTTTTTATTTTCAAAATAAATGCAATGATAATTTTAAATATTCACCCTTGCAAAATCTTGTGTTCCAAAAATTTTTCCCTCCCTCCCCCTCATCTGTTTCCCTAGAGGACAAGTAATCCAATACATGTTAAACATGTGCAATTCTTTTATACATATTTCCATATATATCATGATGCACAAGAAAAACCAGATCAAAAAGGGAAAAATGAGAAAGAAAACAAAATGCAAGCAAACAACAACAAAAAGAGTGAACATACATACTATGTTGTGATCTACACTCATCTCACACAGTCCTCTCTTTGGGTGCAGATAGCTCTCTTCATCACAAGACTATTGTAACTGGCCTGAATTATCTAATTGTTAAAGAGAGCCATGTCCCTCAGAATTGATGTATAATCTTACTGTTGCCATGTATAATGATTTCCTGGTTCTACTCATTTAACTTAGCATTAGTTCATGTAAATCTCTCCAGTCCTCTCTGAAATTATCCTGCAGATCATTTCTTATAGAGCAATAATATTCCATAGCATTCATATACCATAATTTATTCATCCATTCTCCAACTGATGGGTATCCACTCAGATTCCAGTTTCTTGCCCCTACAAAAAGGACTGCTACAAACATTTATGCACATGAGGGTCCCTTTCCTTCGTTTATGATCTCCTTGGGATACAAGCCTAGTAGAAACACTGCTGGCTCAAAGGGTATGCACAATTTGATAGCTCTTTGGGCATAGTTCCAAATTGCTCTCCAGAATTCCAAGTTACTCTCAGAACTCCACCAACAATGTATTAGTGCCCCAGTTTTCCCATATCCCCTCCAGCATTTGCCATTATCTTTTTCTTTTATTTTACTAATCTTAGAGGTGTGGTAGTGGTACCTCAGAGCTGTCTTAATTTGCATTTCTCTAATCTATAGCTACTGATCATTTTGAGGAAAACCCCATTGTTTGTTTTTGCTGAGGCAATTGGGGTTAAGTGACTTGTCCAGGGTCACTCAGCTAGAAAGTGTTAAGTGTCTGAGACTAGAATTAAACTCAGATACTCCTGAGTTTAGGGCTGGTGCTCTATCCATTGTGCCAACTAGCTGCCCCTCTCTTTAATGTTTTTAATAGGAATGGGTGTTGGATTTTATCAAGTGCTTTTACTGCATTAATTGAGATAATCACATGATTTCTGTTAGTTTGGTTATTGATATAATCAATTATGCTTATAGTTTTCCTAATATTGAGCCAGCCCTACATTCTTGGTATAAATCCTACATGATCATGGTGTATTATCCTGGTGATTACTTGCTTAATCTCTTTGCTAATATTTTATTTAAGATTTTTGCATCAACATTTATCAAGGAAATAGTCTATAATTTTCTTTCTCTGTTTTAACTCTTTGTTATGTTAGACATCAGCACCATATCTGTGTCATAAAAGAAATTTGGTCAGACTTTTTCTTTCCCCAATTTTCCAATTAGTTTGCATAGTATGGCAATTAATTATTCTTCAAATGTGTGGTAGAAATAACATGTAACCCTATCTAGCCCTGGCGATTTTTTCTTAAGAAGTTGATGAATAGTTTGTTCAATTTCTTTTTCTAAAAAAGGAGTATTCAAGTAATTTATTTTCTCCTCTATTAATATAGGCAATCTATATTTTTATAAGTATTCCGTCATTTCACTTAGATTATTTGATTTATTGGCATACAGTTAGGCAAAATAGCTCCTAATAATTGCTCTAATTTCTTCTTCCTTGATGGAATGTTCATACTTTTCACGTTTGATACAATTTATTTTTGTTTTGCTTATTAGTTCAATAGTTTTCTTATGTTCAGTTTTATTAATCTTCTCTTTTATTTTCAGAAATTCAAATTTGACATTTAAAAGGGTGTTTTTAATTTATTCTTTTTATAGCATTTTAAATTGTATGCCCAATTCATTGAACTTCTCTTTCTCTCTTTTATGCAAGTAACTATCTAGAGATTTTAATCTTTCTCTAATAAATCCTTTGACTGCATCCCATAAATTTTGGTATGTTGTCTCATTGCTGTGATTGTCTTGGAAGAAATTATCAATAATGTCTATGATTTGTTGTTTCATCCACTCATTCTTTAGGATCACATTATTTAGTTTTCAATTAATTTTGGTCTATCTTTTCCTTGGTCCTTTATTAATGTAATATTTATTGCATCATCTTCTGAAAAAGATGAAGTTAATATTTCTATTTTTCTTGATTTGATTTTGAGGTTTTCCTGCCCTAATACATGGTCAGTTTTTGTGTAGGTTCCATGTATTGCCAAGACAAAAGTATATTTGGTTTCAAGGGTGGAGCTAAGATGGCAGAATAAAGTCAGGAAGCTGCTGAGCTCTCCCATTTCCCCTTGTAAACCACATGAAATCAAGCTTCTGAACAGAGTCCAATGGAATAAACCCCACTCTCCAGCTCAAGATAGATTAAAAAAATTCAAGAAAGATTAGTCTCACTAGGGTGAAAAAGGTGGTCAGCCCAGGACAGAAAGACTCTGGGAACGCTAATGAGAGGGCCTTAATCACAGCAAATCAGCAACAAAGACATTCATTCTTGGCTCAGGAGAGGAGCAAATCAGCGAGGCAGCTTCCAGTCCCAGTTCAGAAGGCAAACTCTGGAAAACCAGACTGTTTCCTGAACAGAGTAGGTAAAACTACCCCCTATAAACACATAGGGCTCAGAGCTACACAGGAAGCTTGGGACTGTGCCACCTTTACCCAGGAGCAAAACTCTACCTTACAAATAAAAAAGAGGAAATACTAAAAGAAAAGGAAAGAAAATGAGCAAAAAACCAACAATAATCTTGACCATCATAGGAAGCTACTATGGGCAGGAATCTGACAAGGCAGACCAAAATACAAACTCAGAGGAGGACAGAAGAAATCTCAAAGAGTGAGATAAGTTTGTCTCAAGCTCAAAGAGGCTTCTTGGAAAAGCTCATAAAAGATTTCAAAAATTAAATAAGAGAAGCAGAAGAAAAAAAATGGGAAAAGAATTGGGAGGTATACATGAGAGAGTCAACAGTTTGGAAAAGGAAGGAAGGGAAAAATTGTCTGAAGAAAACAATTCCTTAAACATAAAATAAACCAAATAGAAAAAAGAGATTAAAAAAGCTAACTGAAGAAAATCACACATTAAAAATTAGAACAGGGCAAATGGAAGCTCATGACTTTGTTAGACAGCAAGAATCAGTCAAACAAACTAAAAAGAATGAAAAAAAGAAAAAAAAATGAAATATCTCATTGGCAAAACAGGCAATCTAGAAAATAGATCCCAAAGAGAAAATTTAAATGTTATTGGCCTACCTGAGGGCCATGACCAAAAAAAAAAAAAAGAGCCTGCATAGCATTCTACAAGTCCTTAAGGAAAATTGCCCCAATGTTCTAGAAAGAGAGAGGAAAATATTCATTGAAAGAATCCATCTATCACTTCTGGAAAGAGCTCCCACAAGGAAAACTCTAAGGAATATTGTTGCAAAACTCCAAAACTGTAATCCTTTTTTTTCTTTATTAAAGCTTTTTTCTTTTTCAAAACATATGTGTGGACAATTCTTCAACATTAGCTCCTGTAAAACCTTGTGTTCCAATTTCCCCCCCACACACACTCCCTCCTCTAGATGGCAAGTAGTTCAATATATGTTAAACATGTTAGAAATATATGTTAAATCCAATATATGCATATATATATATATTTATACAATTATCTTGCCACACAAGAAAAATAAAATCAAACCAGAAAAAAGAGAAGCAAAATAAAATGCAAGCAGACAATAACAAAAAGAGTGAAAATGCTATTTTGTAAACCACACTCAGTTCCCACAATCCTCTCTCAAGGTGTAGATGGTTCTCTTCATCATGAAACAATTGAAAATGGTCTGAATCATCTCATTGTTGAAGAGAGCCAAGTTCATTAGAATTAATAATCGTATACTCTTGTTGCTGTGTATAATGATCTCCTGGTTCTGCTCATTTCACTTAGCATAAAACTATAATTTCAAGGAAAAAATATTGCAAGCTTCCATAAAAAAATAATTCAAATATCAAGGAGTAACACTCAGCATTACCCAGGACCTGGCAGCTTCTACAATAAAGAATCAGAGAACCTGGAATACCATGTTCCAGAAGGTGGAGGACCTGGGGTTACAACTAAGAATTAACTTCCCAGAAAAACTCAGCATCATCTTTCAGGGGAGAAAATGGATCTTCAATGAAATGAGATTTTTAGTCATTTCTATTGAAAAAAAAAAAAAAAAACAACAACAACAAAGAAAAAAGTAAACTCCTTTTTGTCTCCATTCAATTTTCTCCAAAGGCCTATCATTCTGATCAAAGGTCTATATTCCATCCATGTCATGGGTTCTGTCACTCCAAAAGCCACTCGGCGGCTTGATGTAGTATTGATCTGAGGGAAGCCAGGAAGAACTCAGACAAAAACTTGTCTATGATTCACTATCTTGACTCTGCACCTTCAAAAACACTTAAGTATCTACTAGGTACAGATCACTGTGCTAAGAGCTAATGAGGAACATATAGAGATTGAAAGATAGTCTCTGCTTGCAAGGAGTTTAAAATCTATTCAAAGAAAACAAAACAGAAAAAGAAAGCTGAAAAGGAAGAATAGGGGAAGGGGATGAATGGTACTCAGTGGAAGCATAATGGAAAACTCCAAAGTCATGTAGCTAGTTGGGAAATGAAGAAATAGTCTGACTATTTTCAGTAAATGGAGGTTTTGGGAGAAATTCTTCACTTTGTCCTCCATTCAGATAGATATTAGAGGCAGACAGTATTGAAGAGCTATCAAGGCTGATATGATCTTCCAGGATGAAGAGGTTCTTGAAGCATGCTGAATAAATCCAATAGAATTCCTCACACACTGAAAAATTATTCAATTATTTATGATGTATCAAATGTTGTATTAAATAGTTATTATACAGAACAAAAATGAAATTCCTGTCCTCAAGGAAATTATTCTTTAAGAGGAGTTATAGGGAGATTAGTATGGTGGGGAGTGAAAATCGGGAAAATCTGCATGGAAAAGGTAGTATTCAAGTTGACTTTTTTGAAGGAAACCAAAGATTCTCATCATTATAGGTGCACACAAGGAATATAATCTGAACATGGAAAACAGATTTCAATAGAAAGTCAAAATAAGTCTAAGTAAGTAAATATTAACTTTTTGACACTGTAATCTACTATTCTGCAATCTGCTGCAGGGCATTATAATTCATATATTGGAAGTATCTGGCTCCTATTTTTATTAGTATTATGGTGAATATCAAATATTAGTGAGCATAATATAGTGATGAAATAAAGATTTTGAAGGCAGAGGTCCTGGAGTTGAATTCTTGCTCTGACAAGTTGGTACCAGTGTTGTCTTATGTGAATCCCTAAACTTCTCTGTATTTCAGGATACATATTTGCAAACTAAAGAAGATGGACTAGATGACATACACCATCCAGTTCTAGAGTCAAAGATTATTGCAAGTTTGATTAAACAGAGGAAATTGATTATTATATAGTTAAAAAACAAACAAACAAACAAAAAAACAACAGCTGCATCAGAAATTAAGAAGCTTCTATTTTTCTGTTGGCTTAATCACTAATTCACTGTAGTATCTATATTAGTTTTTGTAGACCTCATATTTATTACATATAAAGGAGGGCTATGGATATGATGAATTCTAAATTCTTTTTCAGATCTGAAGCCTAGGACTTAGTTCAAATAAGCATTTGCTTAGCACCTATTATATGAAAGGTACCTTGGTGGATACTAGGAAAACAAAGTTAAGAATAAAATAGTACCTGTCCTGAAACATTCTATACATGAATAATAATAATTCCATTTTTGAATTGACAGTACATGAAGAATAATATGATATGAAATTGTAAAAGTAATTGACAAACAGCTCTGAATGCGAAGAAAATTTTATGCATTTTTCTAAAAATCATAAACAACAATAAAAGATTTTTGAGTAGAAGGGTGATATTGTCAGATCAATTAAACAATTATGTTGAGGATAAATTAGAAAGGAGATTCTAGCAGAACAATTGGGAGGTGATTATAATAGTATAGGAAAAATACATTATTTAGGAAATATATAGGAAAATACATTATTTTCACAGTATAGGAAAAGTAGGGCTTGAATTAGGGTAAAAGGAATGTTTATGAGGACAGGAAGATTTATATAAGAGACATTATGGAATTAAAATTGATGAACCTTAGACACTAATTTGATATACTGGATTGATTTTTACAAAAGTCAAGAACTCCAAGGTTGGGAATCTAGTTGAGTACAAGGATTTTACTTCCATCAAGAGAAATGGGGAGTTTTGGGAGGGGAATTTATTTTACTTCTGTTTGGAGACATACTTATTTGGAGGAGTCTAACATCTAGTTAGAGTTTCTTGGCAGGCATCCCATAATAAAGGAATGGACTTGGAGAGAGAGTAGGAATGAATAAATAGATATTTAGCCTCCTCTGCCTAGAGATGACACCTGAAATTATTGAACTTGATGAGATCATTGTGGGAGAGAATAGAAAGAAGAGAAAATGTTCCAGCTATTTAATCTTATATGCTGTGCCCAAATTTAGTGCTCACAAAAAGCATGAGGATCAAGCATGGAATACTAGAGTATATCTGAGAAATAAGAAAAACCAAAAGAGGAGTGTCACAAAAGCCAAGGGCCAAGAGTTCAGGAGAAGAGAGTGATTGATAGTTTGAAAAACTGCTTAGAAATAAAAAAAGAATAAGGGATAAAAATGATTATTGAATTCTGTCAATTATTTGTAACCAAGGAGAAAGCATTTTTAGTAAAGCAATAGGGGTGGGAAATCAGATCGCAAAGATTATAAAAGTGAGTGGGAAGAAGGAACATAGGATCCTATGGCATTGTCATAGGATTCCATAATAACATAACTTTTAGAAGTTGTTTTTGGTGAAAATGATAGTGTCAATAATGACATTTCTCAGATAAGGCTCAAGAATGAGTGAATATATTACAAAGGAATAAAAGATAGAGGGAAAGGACTCATATGTGAAAAAATAAAGTACAAGCATTTTCTATTGTGATAAAAACCCTGGGACAAGTTGAATATTCATCAATTGGAAAATGGCTGGAGAAATGATAATATTTGAATGTAATGGAATGTTATTTCTCCATAATAAGGGACACTGACATTAGAGAAACCGGTAAAGCCTTGTATAAACTGAAGGCGATTGAAGAATGCAACCAGAACAATGTTCAATGACTATCTCAATGTAAAGGAAAACAATTTTAAAGAATTTAACTTGTAACTACAAAGACCAATCATGATTCAAGAGATCTGATCAAGATGTATTCTTTCCATATATCAATCAAAAAGTCATGGATTAGAGGTATGGAATGAGATATACATTTTCTATGTGACCAATAAATGAATTTGTTGTTCTTGCTTAGGCTAATTTCTTACTAAGGATGTCTTTTTTTTAAGTAAAAAAGAAAAAAAAAATGTAAAATTGGTGGGTATCACTGAATAGACTAAGATTTCTGTTCTCTCCTTCCTAGGCAGAATTGAGTCTTTCCTAAATCTTTATGATCTTTCTGTACGATTGATTCAAGTGAGAATTTATTTTTGTCTGTTCAATACCTTCTCCTCTTATCATCTCCTTTCATGCCATAACAGATTAAGTACCAGCCTTGGATTCAGGAAAACTTAAATTTAAATTAAAAAATTAAATATAGACACTTATTTCCTAGTTGTGTGACCCTGGACAAGTCACAACCTCTGTTTGTCCCAGTTTCCTCATATGTAAAATGAGAATAATAACAGCACTTACCTCTCAAGGTTGTAAAAATCAAAAGAGATAATAATTGTACAGTGCTCAGCACAGTGCCTGGCACATAATAAATGCCATTTAAAAGTTAAGATTATTGTTGTAATCATTCCTATATGGACTGCAATATGTAATAAAAGTTATCTCGCTTTTTAGTATAAGGTAAGTATAATATTTTTAGATTCATGTCCTATTTCTTTATTTTGTGAAATTTATATTAGACAAAAATTCATTAATACAATCACAGTAGCTCAAGAATCACCATTAGGAAAATTCCTAAATTCAGACAGAGGTTTGTCTTTATACTAACTTAAATTACAGTTCATCCCTAACTAAATCTTATTCTCTTTATGTGTGAGGCAAAAATTAGAATACTGAAAATGTTTAGTTAAAAAAAAAAAAACAACCAACAACCAATATCTCTAATTGCCCAAGTACAAAAATGAGAAGTTGGGGAAAAACAGACCTTTATTTGGAGCTTTCCTTAGTTTTGAAAAACTGGATATTATAAAATGATAAGGGAGAACTTTCCACCAATGAAGACGAAATTAGAGCAATAATCAGGAGTTACTTTGCCCAACTTTATGCCAACAAATTTGATAATCAAAAAAGTGGATATTACTAATAGTTTTAACATGAGTCTTCTGCTCGTAGATTCATGTAGAAGACTTAATAGCCTTCCTCAGATTATTTTATTTACCCCAGCTTCTCTCTCTCTTCAGTTTTTCCTTTTGTTTTACCATTTCTTCTATTGTCCCATGAAAAACCAGTTCCTTCTGGCTCAGTTCTTCTAGTCCTAGTGTCACAGAAATGGGATCCTTGTACTATTGCTCCAGCCTCCACTCTACTTTAGGCCATGTCATGAAGATTGTCCTGTTAATAGCATTTGGCTGTGATTCAATTCCAATACTCCCCAGTGGTTTTCAGTATTGGGAGGGAATACTTAACTACTCAGAATCCCCTGGGATTCTAAGCAAATCTCAGACTATCAGTTAATTTCTGCCCTTTCTTAGAGAAACGTTTAAAAAATTCAAACGAGAGCTGAAGGGAGTTCAGAAAAGAACACAGAAAAACAGAAAAAAAAAACAGTTTGGGTACTTTGTATTGAATTTAATATAGACTTAAAAAAGAGAGAACTATGGAATAATTTTGCATATAATGCTCTTCTATTTTTTGCTTATAAATATACTTGTTTATTGATGTTTAATTTTATAATAAAATTATAACAAACCATGAGTAAGATAATAAGTAGTTGAAAATTTCAACTTTATTTCCTTTGAGTATTTCAGAAATATATTAGTTTTTGTTTTTTGTTTTAGATAGACTTGATCTGTGCATTGACCAGAATATGGAAACTTCTTCCTTCAGTGCCAATCAGTTAATCTTTTATAAGCTTATAGTCTTATTTTTACATTTAATTTTTTTCAATCATATGTAAAAATTTTAACATTATTTTTTTAAGATTTTGATTTCTAAATTCTCTTCCTTTCTCTCTTCTTTCTCTCCTCCTTCAGAAGGCAATTTTATCCATATATATATATATATATATATATATATATATATATATAATATGTAAAATCCTAGTCTAGTCCTGCAAAATGCTTCTATGTTAGTCATGTAATTTATAGTATTAGAGGGTTGAATGGACTTGTTGATATAAATATATATTTATATATTTTATATATACATACATGCATATACTTATATTTAACATTTTTATAAGAATCTAATTGATAGAGGAACTTAAACCATAACCCAAATTATTGTCTTTATTTAAGTACAATCTTGCCAGACAAAACCAGACCTCATTGTTTACTTTAATGACTAAAAGATGGATGATGGTAACTGTCACATATTTTGATTTTATTTAAGTGATCTATAAAGCATTCACTGAAATGGTATTCTGTCAATTCATTTACATAGGCTTAAATTTGAGCAGTTACTAAGGCTGAAAGTGCCTAAATGATTGCAAAGAAAAGTAACAAAAATGACAATATTTTGGAAAGATGAGTAGTAGAGTGCTACATGGACTTTGTCTTATGCACTATCTCCCTTAATGATGTGGAAGTAGGGGCACATAGCATATTAATTAAATTTGACAAGGATACTGAATCTAGAGGGTTTAGAATAATCGGTTGAAAGTAATGGGAAAAATTCAACTTGGAAAAATGCATGTAGTATATTTTTAGAGAAACAATCCATTAACATAAATACTGAGAAGCTTTAAAACTAGAAATAAAACATAGGAAAAATAGAAACAGAAAGGCCATTCATGCTGTCATTTCCCTAAATAAATAGGTCCCTATGTGCCCCTTCAAACCAAATGTTCTATCATTTATGTTCCTTTAGTGAAGTGATTTTTCTTATTCTAATTTTAAGATTTTGGTTTTGGATCATTTCTGGATTTTCAGCTTTAGATGTAATTACTTCAATACAAGTTTTGATTGACTGCCTGTTATGAAACAAAAGGCATTGGATTGGTATTCAAAGGACTTGTCTTCAAACTCTCACTTTGCTACTTACTACTAAATAATTTAGCCCCAAAGAACATCATTTTCTTCATCTATAAAATGATTGTGTTGGACTGGATAACTTGTCTTGTACCTTTGAATTTTAAATCTGTTATTCTATGATCATTATGGATGCTCCTTCCATCAAGATAGGTCACAACATCACCTTGCAAACAACTTTAGTTATGAGTTTATCCAAACTTTGTTAAACTGATGATGAGATGAAACATATAGACTCTATTGATGAAAATATATTCACAACTTTTCTAGCTTGGACTTATCTGCTAGACTTTGTACTGTACTGTCATAGCTTTAGAAACAAAAGTCACTTTCTCACTTTTATAAGAGACCAAGCAAAGGTTTTGGTAAAGGATAGATATAGATATGGGTATATATCTATTTTTTAACCAGACCTGGGGATTTCATCAGTGTAAGCAACTACACCAACACTCATATACATTGTTATATTTCATACCTTTAGAGAGTGACCTAGGATCTGAGAGGTTACAAATTTAGCCCACAGTTACACTGATAGCAAATAATTGTATGCACGAAAATGTGTTTTATGCACATATATTATATTATACTTGATGCTTATCATATATTTTATGTCTCATACCATGTACATTTATACTGCATATGTTTATTTATTCTATTCATATAACCATGGACTAATTGTATAAAATCTTATATCTATCTCTCTTTTTGATCTCAGCTCAATCCTCTGTAAAATGAGCAATTTAGAATAGGCCTAAAAGATCTCTCCCATTAAAGATCTGTGGTTCTATGGATCTATGGACAAAAAAGTGCACTAGCAGGAATCATATTCAATTGATACTCTCTTATTCTGTTCTGTATCTTAATGAGGTTACTTAAAAATATTTATTTGTGAATTCAGCATTACTTATATCATTGATCCATATCCTAACTTAATAGGAAAGTATATAAGATAAACCAAATCCCAATTTAAGGGTCACCTGATGATCTAATTCTTTCTGTCCATCCCAGATTGGAGGTCTGTCACTTTTTTCTGCAACATTTTAAAAATTATTATTTGTCTTTTTGGCCCCCTGGACTGATACAGCTAATAGTTACAGTATCTTATTTAGTAGGGGATATTGGTATTAAGACTAAGGCATTAACCTTTACTACATGCCTCAAGATTTGATTAATAATTATATTATTTTTTCTATGACTTCTCTGGTGAATAAAGAAGCATACAGGCATTTTTTTGAATAGAGATAAAACACATCACATTAAAGTTGAATTTTATAAATAGTAAATATTATTTTGTTTTATAAATTGATAAAGTATCATAAAATTTATCCTAGATATATTTACTTTGCCGTATCTTTGTGAGTTGATTTTACTGGCAAACAGTAAGAATGCTGAAACAAAAAGAAAGGAAAATGAGTTTGAATTAAACTAGGGAGATGACTTGTATCCTTTGCTCTCTTTGATGACTTGCCTGTGCTGCCCAATTTTTTTGACTTGTTTATGGCACCATGGTACCCTGAGGATGTGTTTTGATGTGAAGATGTTCTTCCAAATATAGAAATTTCACTGAGCATTTATGGTAAGGAAAGAATAAAGTAAAAGTAAAAAAGGCCAGATTCCTGGGTCATTGATTTACTATCAATGGCCAAATGGCATATTCCAAGCTTTATTTTATATTGGTATAGCTTGAAATATTTTTCTTTTCATTCTAAGAACTAATAATTAATCAAATTAATTTTATTGCTGTCATAACTAGCTTTAAAATTTTGTGAGGATAAAACCAATTGGTTTTTGACTCCAAACTTGAAAAATTAGAAACATCAACTTGCCATTGCAGACACATCCTGCCACTTCTTTGCCCAAAAGAAGTTGGGTAAAGTTCTAGAACAAAGGACTGAAAATGATTGAAGTTCTGGAAAATAAGGATTGACCAACGACAAAAGCTTAAAGGAATTGAGGTTTTTCAACATGAAAAAGAGAAATTTGGGTAGCATAAAAGTAATGCTGGATTATTATATAGAAATGCCTCATCCAGACAGCCCTTGAACCTGAATGTATTTTATACTACTATCATTTTATTCTATTTCCCCCCTACCTTTTTGTAGGGAAGCCAGTGAACTATGTTGGGAGAGATAGTTCAGCAGAACTGGTTGTTAATGGGGCCTTATCCTTAATAATAATAAAAATATTTTACGGTATAGTCTAGTCCATTTTCATATGAACTCAGTAACATAACCTATATCAATAATCCTTTTTAGTAGGATAAGTGTAGGTCATGTCCCTATTTTTCAAGTGAGATAACTCAGACTCTGAGAGAGTAAATGTCTTGCCCAGAGCCATAAAGAGAATAAGTGAAAGAGCAGAGTAGAACATGGCTTTTCTTATTGCTTTCATTAGCATTGTTTTCCTCTTTAGGGTACATCAACTCATATAATCAAGAAATAAGATTTATAGCTGAAAGCAATTTAGATGATCTAGTTTTCTCTCTTCATTTGTATGGTAAAAAAAAAATAAAAGGAATGACCCTCGGACATGGAAAGCGTCTTGCCCAAAGTCGTCTATGGTAGGTGGCAAAATATAAGTATCATGGGCATTAGTGGAGTGATGATGCATCAAGGGACAAAAATTCTAACTGAGCAAAATGTTATTCTTATGAATATTTAAGGCAGCAGAAGACTCAATCTTTGTTCTATAACCTATTATCACTAGTGATCTTTCTGGGAAACACAAAAGACTCACTTTATTTATAAGATCAAAGACAAATTATGAAAGTACAACTCTTTACTTTGGAGTCAACTGCTTAGATATTTTGCTTTCATATCTACAGAAAAGATTTCTAGGCAAGCTCCTAGAACAGTTCTAGCAGCTGCCAACATGTGGACTTGATCCAGGATAGGATGCTAGAGCACTTGGAAGCATTTCAAAATAGATCTTAGGTGCAAAAGTTGGAATGCTGGAGTCTGAGAAGGCAGTAAACTGAAGAATTTCAGGTTATTTAAAGTAGTCATTGCCCTAGGCCAGGTTACACAGGTAACAGATGTTCCCCAGCTTCCCAGCATCCCTTTCATGTTTGCTATCTCAGGTCAAGGACAAAGACACTTGGGGGAGGAAATCTATAGCCCTAGCTTCCTTTGAGGTTCTGGTGACTTTTTTTTCTATCTTAATTACCATGGCCACTATCCATACCTAATTAATATTCTCATTCTCTAACTTCACTCCTATTTTGCCTGTCATTGTGTCATGAATAAGAAATCTATGTATGAAGAATTCAAATTTTCCATGCAGAACATGTTCCTATCCATCTGGCCAGAGTCATGCAGAGTTCAGTTTGGGACAGTTAATTCCCAGTCATTCTTCTGCCAAGACTACCCCAAATACCCTCAAAAATCATGCTTAGCAAGTATGGAAAATCAGTATTGTTACCTTTACTGTACTAGTTTCATCAATTCATTTTTAGTCACATTTCCCAAAAGAGCATGAAAAGTAAAGATGCCTATCATCTTTAGGTATTTTCCTATGCATTTATCTTAAACTTATAAATTTATAAGCATTCAGAGATGGTAAGTTAGCAAATGATGCCTCTTCTGAAATTATGTGATGAAAATAGAAAGACTGCTATGGCTATACCGCTGTGATATTTGCCATCAGTGTCATGAAGTGTTGCTTATATTGAAAGGATCATCTGGGAAGTAGTGGTATTTCAAATGGAAATCTTAAGGTCTTGAGGTTGGGGTTAGGGGTTAAAAAGGAAAAGAAGAATTGGGAAGTGCTGAGTTATTCAAGCTTGTATTTCTGTAAGGCAGAGTCCAATCTACTTGTCAAAATTCTCAACCTGATGTGTTTTCAGTGTAGTTATTGGTGATGAATGACTTGGGCCCAACAATATTTACCTGCAAAAAGTTAATGTAAATGCTCCAATGGTTTGGGCAAGAAATGAGAACCCCGGATGTTTCTGGAGTCAGTGAGACAATTAATTTGATTTACATCCATCACATTACAGAGAACTAAAATTTCATCTGCTCCTTTTAAATACTTGTTTGGGGAGAAACCACATTACTTTCAGTGAAACACATCACTGTAAAATACACAATGACTAACAAGGATGGAAAGTCAATAACAGAGCAGAGAGATCATAGATAAGGCCAAAAAAGGAGAATGTATTATATCATATTGCAGACATTTGAAATAAAGAAGTAACTTTTTTTGGGGGGGGGGTTTAAAACTCTAAGACTTTGCCTGTCTAAGAAAATAGGGACTTTTGATAACTTTTTAAGACTTACATGATAAACCAAAAGGCCAGAGGGTAGAAAGAAAGAAGATGCTGCTTCCCAGCACAGGAAATGAAATTTACTGGGAGATTCAAAGGAAAGAGGTACAGATCTTTGTATTGTCCATTTCCTAACCAGCTGCCCCATAGGAATTGAAGGCACTAATGCAAATAATGTGGAAGAGATGTCTGGGGAAAACAAATAGAAAATTAAATGTGGCTATGAAACACATACCAGATAGGGGCACAGAGAACTGCTGTGAATTTTCCCATGAGAGGTCTGCAGTTCAAACCCTTTCAGTGAGTTGTAGGGAACTACAGATGTTCCTTATTTCTGATTGCTTCTCAGAAAGATAATTTAGTCATGATTTTTTAAATTTCTTTTTTTCCTTAGAGTTCATAGCCTTTATATAGTCTATAAGCAAGCATTTCTCACTCCAGCTCCATTTTAATTAAGTTCAAAGATATCTCTCCACACTCTCACTGGGTAAAGTTAAGCATAAATTTTGGTCTTGGTTTAGAAAACTGGGGTTTGAGTTCAAGCTCTGACACTTACTTGCTAAATTGTTTAACCATCTTTAGTCTGTTTCCCCTTAAGTCAATTGTTATCTTATAATCTATCCATCTGAGAGCATCATAGAGAGGAAAATGTTTTGCAAATCTTAAAGCACTATAGAAATAAACTTTATTGTGCAAAAGTGGTAGATCATCATACACCCAAATTGAAGTTTCCCATTTAGATGAAACAGATGACCATAATTACAACCATAAATGTTAGATCAACTGGTTTTTAAAGTCTGTGTTTATTTTTTATATGGTCTATGTAATTTAAACATACATCTACCAAGGATTCTAGCACTAAGACCAAGGCTCAGACATACTAAAGTTGAACAGAACTTTGTGCTTACCTAAAAGTCTAACATATATATCAGCTAGTTCTTGGCTAGAACCATTCTCTAAGGCAGAGCTTCTTAAACATTTTTCACTAACATCTCCTTTTCCCACTGATAAATTTTTATCTTACTCTGGGCATATAGGCATATAAAATGAATGTACAAATCAAACATTTACTGATAATTCATCACCCCATATGGAGTGATGAATTAGTTTAAGAAGCTGGGCTATAAGGCAGTCACTTTGTTTCCCCTTCCAGGTGAATCTGCCCAATATAATTGATGACGTAGATATGATAGTTTCCAGTTATTGTGAACTTATTTTGGGCTGAGTCCAAGATTTATGCAGAAGACTATTTAGGGATCACTTCCTTTAATATCATAAGTTGCTTGATCCCAGAAGTAATTTGGGGTTAGAGATGAGATATGCCAAGTGAACATATATTGCAATGACTAAGTCACAGAAAAGGCACAGATGCAGATATTTGAAAAAAAAAGATTTTTTGGGGGGGGAGGGGAGAGGAATGGCTAGCAAGTTTATTGGGTATGTTGGTGAACTCCAAGCTCAGTACAAGAAGCAGATGACAAGAAAAAGGCAGCCCCTGCCCCCCATATTTGAAGAAAGACTAACAAACCCTTAGATCTCATATAGCATTTTGGTTGTGATTCTCTTGTTCATCCTTCATGAACTATTTTGAAATGTAGATAAAGTCAAGTCAACAAGTATTTTTAAGTGTTTATTATGTACCAGGCTGTGTACGTGTGTATCTTTCATATACACATATAATATATAAAGTCCAAAGATCTGAATCTTACCTAAATTTTGTAACTCTGCCTAGACATAGCACACAGTTATATTAATGCTAAATGAATTAATGCTCATTAAACTGAATGTACCAGGTTTCTGCAAGACATGCTGGAAGTCTGGCCTCTTCCAAAACTCTTATCAGTTATGAAATGCTGCATCTGGACATATAATTTGCATGAATAACAAAGAAGGCAGGCAAAAGCAGAAGTATGATTATCCCATGCCTACAAACTATTTACACCATAATCTTATCCATAGAACTTGCAAGCCTTTCCATAGGTCACAGGATGAATTTTCTTTTTGTATTTTCTCCTCTAATGATAATATAAACTCTTTATCAGCAAGAGAACTCTGTTTTTTTCTATTTGGAGATCTAATTTTTATCACAATACTTGGCATAGGGTAAGAAAATAAATGTTCATTCATCTTTCTTTTGAGGCAGCTAGGTGCCATAGTCTAAAAAGCACTGAATCTGAAATCAGGAAAAAACTGATCTCAGATACTTATTAATTCTGGTAATTAAGTGCTATCTTCCTCAGTTTCCTCAACTGCAAAAGGGGAAATATAATAGCACCTACATTGCAGGAGTATTGTGGGGAACAAATTAAATAACATTTGTGAAATTTCTGACACATAGGAGCACTTAATTAGTGCTTATTCCCTTCCTGTGCTCTCCAGTCCTTCATTCATCCATACCAAATTAATGCTGCTGCTCTTAAGTATAAGCATGCATCATAGATTTATATTAAAGGAACACAGAGGTCATTTAGTACTTCCATTTCATGAGTGAAGAAAACTGGGATTTGGAAAGGTTAAAATGAGACTCAATGTCAGAGCTCCAATTTAAACCCAAGTCCATTGATTTCAAAATCATAACTTTTTTCCACTCCATAATTCAGTGTTGAGAAGATAGATCCATGTGAAAATATGAGAGAAAAAGAGATGGAGATTGTGAGAGGGAGAGAGGTGTATGTAGAGAGGAGGAAAAGAGGGATGTCAGCTGCATGCTCACATTTCATTTGCTATGAACATAAATTTACAGGAATATTAAATTTATTTACTGATTTTTCTTTCTTCTCTGGAAAATAAAAAACAACAACCAAAAAAAAAAAAAACCCAAAGCAAATCTCTTTCTAATCTATGCCTTTGCCCCACCCTCTCCACTTACACAAAAAGAGAAATAGAGCAGCTTAGTCCATGTTGGCACGTTGCCATGGAGACTGTATCCATGTGTTCTGAAGGCATGACTCACCACTGCAGGAGCCTCAGAACTTAATTATTTATTAATAGGCTTTTACCAGGGCAGTCTCCAGAGGTGGAACATCTTGTTTCCAAGTCTGGGATAACAGCAAAAAATTAAGGTAGAAAATACTGTGCAATTACAAATAATTAATTAGGACCTCTGTAAATATACCAACAAACATGTATCAAAAGTGGCAGTTAAAGGAGTAAGATGACATTTGTGTTCCTGAAAATAAAGGAAGATGCCTCTGTCCCTTTCCTATATCTTTTCTCTGCTTCTGGAAGACTATCCCACATCACAGACCTTTTAGATGTTACATGTTAATGTCTTACTGTGGTAACATAAAATTGAACTTGCTCTCAGATTATCAGCTTCATTTTATTTTTATTATCCTTTCATTTGCTTTATTATGTCTCCATCTCCCGGGTCCCCCACTATACCTAACACATATTTATTTTTGAATGGTGATTAAATGAAAAGTGGCATAGTGAAAAGGCCAAAAAATAATGGCAAAAGATGCTCAGAGTTGTGCAGAACTGGAAATCTGCAACAATGGAATAAATAGGAATTTGTTTCTGAGGTTAACAACTTTTCAATTCAGGAAATGTATTTTTTACATTTATGAAGTTAATGGAATTGAATGCCAAAAATCTATTGGTGGATTTGAAGAAAAAATGGATTCACAGAATGAAAATGGATCCTATTAGCTGACAAGTTGGATTAATGACCTCAAAAGTCTTTCTAACTTGAAGAATTTATGATAGAATCATTTAAAAACCTTCATAAAAAAGACATAAGAAATACAAATTTTTCAAGAACCATAACCTCAAAGCACGCTGTTATGTCCTGAAAAAAATGTCCTCCATCATGCCTATACTTTAGTTATCTAGCTGTGCATGAAAAAAAAAGGCTTGATCACATTTCCCTTAAATGCCAAATTATGGACAAAGTATTGGGCCAATAAATATAAACCTTTGGATACATTTATAAATTTATCAATTTGTCCACATGACATTTGAAAAATCACTTTACACTATTCTCCTAATCTGTAATATATATTGGATTAGAAGACCTCTATATTCATATCCAGATTTAATATTCTCTAAATGATGATTATTTCTATTTTTTTTCTTACTGACCTTTTTGTAGCTCTTTCCACACAGTATTCATTAGTTAAAAGTATGACCAAAGGTGACTGAATATGAAGATCTAGTCTGGTACCGGTCATCCTGGAGAAACAATAACCCATACTAGGATACTTTTGATGATGCCTGTTTTTATCAGAATAAGGATTCCCTTCACTGACCCAGAGCACAGCCTTTCTCATACTGTGTATCTGTTGTTGCCATTTTAATGACAGTTATTCTATAGTTGTGATCTTATACTTTTTTTTCTTTTTCTATTTCATATATATTACTGAACCATTCAGTTTGATATAATGTGATTTTAATTTTTTAAATTCAAACAATTTATTAAACAGTTCCTAATATCTAGTTTTAAATTTCATAGTCATTATGATAGATTTCTGATTTCCATTGGTGGTGTTTTACTTCAATTTTATGCTATGTCTGTTATTGAATGGGAACTGGTAATTTGAGGTTATTTCAGAGAGAACAGCTGTTTCTAAATAACTTTGTCCTCACATACTTGTCCCTTCTTGACAGAAGGGTCTATTTTACCTCCCTTTCTTTATATCCTCTGTACTTATTACAATACCTGATACGTAGAAGACACTTAATAGGTGATAATTGATTGATATGTCATAGATTTGAGATAAATTGTAGAGTATCTTAAGCCATAATAGTGTATAGTCATAATGTCCAATGAGATTTGTAGAAGAGGTGAAAAAAATGAAACATGGTGAAAAAATAGTACAATGGAGAAATGTTAGGGCATGATTATTATGTAGAAAGGTTAAAAAAGACACTGCAAAAGACAGTGTCATCTCGTTTTCATAGACAAATTTAACACAATAGGGAAAAAGAGTTAAAAGTCTCTCCTTTGAAACAAGAGGGGATATATGGCAAGGAAGATGGTGTAATTGAATGAACATAAAGATCATAGTGGTAACATCAAGTAAAAAGCGTAGCATGGATTGTCATTGAAAACCACAACATCAATAACAATGGAAATATTCAACCTTGACTCTGCATATAGAAACCATCAACTACATTGGCAGAGAGCCAGATAAACAAATTGAGGAAACAATGAAGACACTAACAACTATGACTCTAAATAGGTATTAAACAATCTGCTGTACTTGCTCAATGTTCTACTAGCATAACAGCTTAAAGGCTGTTATTATTCTAACATGAATACGTGGGAGTGATAAGATGGACAGAAGTACACAGATACATATGATCAGATTTGTTTTAAAGACCTGGATCACATAAAATTCATAGTATTGTTCCTCCTCTTAATGCACAAACACATCTACTCAAATTGGTTTCTTCTTTTTTTCTCACATCACTTCAGAACTAAATGTACTAGCCCAGAACAAATAAATACTACCAGGAATGTGGTATTGTCAGGAATAGATTTTCTCAGACTAATCAAGTCTTTATACAGTTTAGGTATGAAAAAAATATTATAAAGCCAAACCTCCTGACACAGAGTGGACTGAGGAAGTAGAATGGGACATATGTTTTTGAGGAACAATGGGGAAATTTGTTTTGCTCGACTAGGCATAATTTTTATAAGGTCTTTGGTTTTCTTTCAAGGGAAGAGGGAATTGATAGAGAAGGAAAACATATTTTTGTCACTGAAAAAATTAAAAATTTTCTTGGTAGCACACAAGAAATTTCAAATTTTGTGATATTGTACAGTAGCAGAAAGATATTACCACATTTAAATAAACATTTCTCTTTCCATAGTTTGCTGGAGGGAGAGACCACTTAAATGCCTACACAGATACTATAATAATGAGAGGGAAGAGAGTTTTTCTCTGAATTCACCAGTCATCATAACACCTCTTCCCCATCCTACCATTGGTCTGAGTGGGAATGTCAGTTAATGTGATAGCATGCAGTATTTCTCTCTCTCTCTCTCTCTCTCTCTCTCTCTCTCTCTCTCTCTCTCTATCTCTCTCTCTCTCTCTCTCTCTTTCTCTCTCTCATCTCTGTCTCTGTCTTCCTGTCTCTGTCTCTTTTTTTCTCTCTCATCTATTAAGAAGGTGGGCATAAAGCTTACTCTGAATATGGTCAAAATAAATAACTACATTGAACAAGACCAAAATTGTTCCAATAATGAGAAATCATGTGTGATTCATATAGTATTATTTGAAGTTCATAGGATCATAGATTGTGATTTGGAAATGGCCTAAGATGTCATAAATTCCAATATTCCTCATTTTAAAGATGAAAAAATGAACCTGAAAGAAGCTAAATGCCTTGCCAAGTACCATACAGTTTAAGTGCTTAAGGCAAAATTTGAACACAGGTTTTACTAATTCCAAGCTCAGCATTTTATCCATTGTATCATGGATATATTATATCATATATAATATCAATAAATGTGGATAGGTACTGAATTTAGGCCCCAAATTATCCAAGAATTAGCTTAATCACTCTGAAACCAGAAGGAATATATTGTCATTAAAAAAGCAATTTTGAATATAGAAAACAAAGGATATAAATAAACTGACATTTCTCTGGTTAACAAAAATACCTTAGGTATTGGTGCCAGTATTATTCTTATAATCTTGATAGCAAATGTTTAATAAAATATCAATGATTTTGGATGACATGTAAAATGGCAAATTGAGAGAGATCTGAAATAATTTATACGATAATGGATTTTAAAAAGACATAATGAGACAAGAGAATATCCATTGAATGGTAAAAAAATATGATCAAGTAAATAATTCTTAATCTGTAGTATAAAAATAGGGAGGGAAATCATTACTTTTCATTCATAGTGTTTCTCAGTGTTGATTTCCATACTAACGTCTGAATAAGGTTAACCATGGAAGTCCCATCAAATTGTTGGGTATGGAGCTACCAAGGTCTTTTTTTTTTTTTAATTTAATTTTATTTTATTTGCAAAACATATGTATGGGTAATTCTTTAACATTAACCCTTACATAGCTTTCTGTTACAAATTTTTCCCCCCTACTCTCTACCCCTCCCCTACATGGCAGGATATCCACTACATGTTAATTATGCTAAAATACTTGACAAATTGAAAATATGAATACACATTTCCACACTTATTGTTATGCAATAAAAACATATCTACACAAAAGACATATCAAATAAAGGAAACACAATGTAAGCAAACATCAATCAAGAGTAAGAGAATGTTATGTTGTGGTCCACATTTCACATCCCTCTATCTGGATATATATGGCTTTCTTCAGTGTACAATTGGGAGTGGTTTGAAACATTTCATTGTTGAAGAGAGCCATGTCAATCAGAATTGGTCATCTTCTAGTATTGTTGCCATATATAATGATCTCCTGGTTCTGCTCATTTCACTCAGCATCAGTTCATGTAAGTCTCTCCAGGGCTCTCTGAAATTGTCCTGCTGGTCGTTTCTTTTTTTTTAATTTATTAAAGCTTTTTATTAGTATAACAAATGTATGGGTAGTTCCCCAGCATTGATCATTACAAAGCTTTCCATTACAAATTTTACCCCCAGTCCCCTCCCCTCCCCTAGATGGCAGGAAGTCCACTACATGTTAATAATGTTAAAATACTTGACAAGTAATGCAAGAAAAATCCTATCTACAAGAAAAAAAAAAAAAGAAAATCAGAGAAAGGCAACACAATGCAAACAAATATGAATAGAGAGCATGAAAATGTTACGTCGTGGTCCATATTTCATATCCCTCTCTCTGGGTGTATATGGTTTTCCTCAGTGAACAATTGGAACTGGTTTGAGACAATTCTTTGTTGCAGAGAGCCATGTCCATCAGAATTGATTATCGTGTAATATTATACTTGCTGTGTATGATGATGTCCTGGTTCTGCTCGTTTCACTCAGCATCAGTTCATGCAAGTCTCTCCAATCCTCTTTGAAATCGTCCTGCTGGTTGTTTCTTACATAGTAATAATATTCCATAACATTCATATACCATAACTTATTCAGCCACTCTCCAATTGATGGGCATCCCTTCAGTTTCCAGTTTCTAGCCACTACAAAAAGGGCTGCCACAAACATTCTTGCACATGTGGGTCCCTTTCCCTCCCCTAAGATCTCTCTGGGATATAGGCCCAATAGAAACACTGCTGGGTAAAAAGAAATGCATAATATGAAAAAGTTTTGAACACAGCACCAAATAGATAACCAGTAAAGGGAAATCAAAAGACAATTCCACCAACAATGTATTAGTGTCCCAGTTTTCCCACATCCCCTCCAACATTCATCGTTATCTTTTCCTGTAATTTTAGCCAATCTGACAGGTGTGTAGTGGTACCTCAGAGTTGCCTTAATTTGCATTTCTCTAATCAATAGTGATTTGGAGCAACTTTTCATATGACTAGAGATGGTTTTAATTTCATCATCTGAAAATTGTCTGTTCATATCCCTTGACCACTTATCTATTGAATAGTGGCTTGAAATCTTATAAATATGAGACAATTCTCTATATTTTAGAAATGAGACCTTTATCAGAACCATTAAATGTAAAGATGATTTCCCAATTTGATGCTTCCCTCCTAATCTTGTCTGCATTAGTTTTGTTTGTACAGAAACTTTTTAACTTAATATAATCCAAATTATCCATCTGGTGTTCAATTAGGAGTTCCAGATCTTCTTTGGACATTAATTTATTCCATCTCCACAGGTCTGAGAGGTAAACTATATTACGTTCCTCTAACTTGCTTACAAAGTCCCTCTTTATATCTAGATCATGAATCCATTTAGATCTTCTGTTGGTATGTGGTGTTAGGTATGGGTCAAGCCCTAATTTCTTCCACATTAGTTTCCAATTTTCCCAGCAGTTTTTGCCGAATAGTGAGTACTTATCCCAAAAGCTGGTGTCTTTGGGTTAATCAAACACTAAATTGTTAAGGTTATTGCCTAGATTGTCCCAATAACCTATCCTGTGCCACTGATCGACTGCTCTATTCCTTAGCCAGTACCAAACGGTTTTGATGACCGCTGCTTTATAATATAGTTTTAGATCTGGTACAGCAAGGCCACCTTCATCTGCCTTTTTTTTCATTAATCCCCTTGAAATCCTTGACCTTTTGTTCTTCCAAATGAACTTTGCTACTATTTTTTCCAGATCTGTAAAATAATTTCTTGGGAGTTTGATTGGTATGGCACTAAATAAGTAGATTAGTTTGGGTAGTATTGTCATTTTTATTATGTTCTCTCTGCTTACCCATGAGCACTTAATATTTTTCCAACTGATTAGGTCTGATTTTATTTGTGTGGAAAGTGTTTTGTAGTTTAGTTCGTATAGTTTCTGACTTTTCCTTGGCAGATAGATTCCCAAATATTTTATCCTATCATCTGTTATTTGGAATGGAATTTTTTTTGTATCTCTTGCTGCTGAATTTTGTTGGTAATATATAAAAATGCTGATGATTTATGTGGATTAATTTTGAATTCAGCAACTTTGCCAAAGTTGTGAATTGTTTCTAGTAGTTTTTTAGTTGAGTCTCTAGGGGTCTCTAAGTATACCATCATATCATCTGCAAAGAGTGATAATTTGGTTTCTTCATTACCTACTCTGATTTTTTTAATCTCTTTTTCTTCTCTTATTGCTAAAGCTAACATTTCTAATACAATATTAAATAGTAATAGTGACAGTGGGCAGCCTTGTTTCACTCCTGATCCTATTGGGGATGGTTTTAGTTTGTCTCCATTACATATGATGCTTGCTGATGGTTTTAAATAGATGCTACTGATCATTTTAAGGAAAAGCCCATTTATTCTTATACTCTCCGGTGTTTTTAATAGGAATGGGTGTTGGATTTTATCAAAGGCTTTTTCTGCATCTATGGAGATAATCATATGGTTTTTGTTAGTTTGGTTATTAATGCAATTAATTATGCTGATAGTTTTCCTAATATTGAACCAGCCCTGCATCCCTGGTATAAATCCTACTTGGTCATAGTGTACTATGCTGGGGATGAATTTCTGTAATCTCATTGCTAATGTCTTATTTAAAATTTTTGCATCAATATTCATTAGGGTAATTGGCATATAGTTTTCTTTCTCTGTTTTCACCCTACCTGGTTTAGCTAACAGCACCATATCGGTCTCATAGAAGGATTTTGGCAGTATACCTTCTGTCCCTATTTTCCCAAATAGTTTGTATAGTATTGGAATTAATTGTTCTTTGAATGTTTGGTAGAATTCATATGTAAATCCATCTGGCCCTGGAGATTATTTCTTAGGGAGTTCGTTAATAGCTTATTCTATTTCTTTTTCTAATATGGGGCTATTTAAATAATTTATATCCTCTTCTGTTAACCTGGGCAATCTATATTTTTGTAGACATTCCTCCATTTCATTTAGATTATCAAACTTACTGGCGTAAAGTTGGGAAAAGTAACTCCTAATTATTGCTGTAATTTCCTCTTCATTGGAGGAAATTCTCCCTTATCATTCTTGAGACTAACAATTTAATTTTCCTCTTTCCTTTTTCTTATAAAATTAACTAAAGGTTTATCTGTTTTGTTGGTTTTTTCATAAAACCACCTCAGTTTTATTTATTAATTCAAAAGTTTTCCTATTTTCAATTTTATTAATTTCTCCTTTTATTTTTAGAATTTCCAATTTTGTATTTAATTGAGGGTTTTTAATTTGTCCTTTTTCTAGTTTTTTTTCATAATAAGCCCAATTTGTTGATCTTTTCTTTCTCTATTTTATGCAAGTAAGCATCTAGAGATATAAAATTGACCCTTATAACTGCTTTGGCCGTATATTGCCTGTGATTTTTATTGCATCATCATCTGAAAAAGATGCGTTTACTATTTCTCCCTTTCTGCATTAGATTTTCAGATTTTTATGCCCTAATACGTGGTCAATTTTTGTATAAGTTCCATGGACCGCTGAGAAAAAAGTAAACTCCCTACTGTCTCCATTCAATTTTCTCCATAGATCTATCATATCTAACTTTTCTAGCAATTGGTTTACCTCCCTAGTTTCTTTCTTATTTATTTTGTGGTTTGATTTATCTAATTCTGAGAGAGCAAGATTGAGATCCCCCACTAGTATTGTTTGGCTGTCTATTTCTTCTTGCATCTTTCTTAAT
>JAJPUD010011710.1:0-25500 GCA_023553655.1 Myrmecobius fasciatus
AAAAAAAAAAAAAAAATCAAATCACTGAACAATAAAAGAGATAAGGAAACTATATCTTGCTAGAATATCATAGATGATGTGATGAAGTAATATCAATATTAAACATGGTATAGCATCTAAATTCTTAGATGAGAAGTTGAGTTATAAGAAGAATTAGACAGCAAAACCAATTCACTAAAATTTGAATTCACCAAATGGAAGTGAATGACTCAATAAGACATCAAGAATCAGTCAAACAAAACCAAAAACATTTTTAAATAGGAGAAAATGTAAAATACCTCACTGGAAAAACAACTGACCTGGAAAATAGATCCAGGAGAGACAATCTCAGAATTATTGGACTACCTAAAAATATCTTTCAAGAATTCAAGGAGAGAGGGGTGCAGTCAGGAGAGGGGGTGGAATCAAGATGGCATGCAGACACAACTCTGTGAGCTCTGATCTTTCCTCAGACTCGCAACAAATTAAGCCTCTGAACTGATTCTGGACTGAAAGCTCCCCCAAACACTTGGAGTACAACACATTTCCATCAAAGATTACCTTGGAAGAACTCCAAAGCAGGTCTGTTTCAGATGGGCTGGGCATCAGGCCCACTTGCCATGCTGAGGAGCCAGCACGAAGCCGGGGTGGGAGACCGGGGCTGGGACGGAGCATGGCGGATTCTAGGCACCCAGAAAGTCCATGGGAGATGCTTAGGCCACTTTGCTCTGCTTGCGGGCAGGTGCTTTCGCAGATCTGCCTTTGGTAAAGGGTGGATTGAGAGCAGCTGAGAGCACAGACCTAGTCCGAGCAGCCCCAGACTGGAAGTCAGCTGCATGAACTGCCCTAGGGCAGATTAAAACTGCTGCAGGTCTCCTGCTTTAATCAGATCTCAAGCTCTAAAAAATGAGTAAGAAACAGAAGAGAGATATCACCATAGACAGATTTTATGGAGAGAAAGAAGGGCAGACATCAGATCCTGAGGTTCTTTTTTTTTTTTTTTTTTTTTTTACAAAACATATGTATGGGTAATTCTTCAACATTAACCGTTACAAAGCTTTCTGTTACAGATTTTTCCCCCCAACTCCCCACCCCTCCCCTAGATGGCAGGAAATCCACTACATGTAAATTATGTTAAAATACTTGACACATCGAATATATGTATACATATTTCTAAACTTATCATTGTTATGCAAGAAAAATCATATCTACAAGAAAAAAGAAATCCGAGAAAGGAAACACAATGCAAGCAAACATCAATAGAGAGCATGAAAATGTTATATTGTGGTCCACATTCAGATCCCTCTTTTTGGGTGTATATGGCTTTCTTCACTGAACAATGGGAAGTGGTTTGAAACATTTCATTGTTGAAGAGAGCCATGTCCATCAGAATTGATCATCATATAGTCTTCTTGTTTCTGTGTATAATGATCTCCTGGTTCTGCTCACTTCATTCAGCATCAGTTCATGCAAGTCTCTCCAGGCCTCTCTGAAATCATCCTGTTGGTCGTTTCTTACAGAGTAATAATATCCCATAACATTCATATACCATAATTTATTCAGCCACTCTCCAATTGATGGGCATCCATTCAGTTTCCAGTTTCTAGCCACTACAAAAAGGGCTGCCACAAACATTCTTGCACATGTGGGGCCCTTTCCTTCTTTTATTATTTCTTTGGGATATAAGCCCAATAGAAACACTGATGGGTCAAAGGGTATGCACAGTTTGATAACTTTTTGAGCATAGCTCCAAATTGCTCTCCAGAATGGCTGGATCCGTTCACAGTTCCACCAACAATGTATCACTGTCCCAGCTTTCCCACATCCTCTCCAGCATTCATCATTATCTTTTCCTGTCATTTTAGCCAATCTGACAGGTGTGTAATGGTACCTCAGAGTTGCCTTAATTTGCATTTCTCTGATCAATAGTGATTTGGAGCACCTTTTCATATGACTACAAATAGTTTTAATTTCATCCTCTAAAAATTGTCTGTTCATATCCTTTGACCATTTATCAATTGGAGAATGGCTTGAATTTTTATAGATATGAGACAATTCTCTATATATTTTAGAGATGAGACCTTTATCAGAACCCTTAAATGTAAAAGTGATTTCCCAATTTATTACTTCCCTCCTAATCTTGACTGCATTGGTTTTGTTTGTACAAAAACTTTTTAACTTAATATAGTCAAAAGTTATCTATCTGGTGTTCAATTAAGGGTTCCAGTTCTTTAGACATAAATTTATTCCATCTCCACAGGTCTGAGAGGTAAACTATCTTATGTTCCACTAATTTGCTTACAAAATCACTCTTTATATCCAGATCATGAACCCATTTAGATCTTATCTTGGTATGTGGAGTTAGGTGTGGGTCAAGCCCTAATTTCTTCCATACTAGTTTCCAATTTTCCCAGCAGTTTTTGTCAAATAGTGAATACTTATCCCAGAAGCTGGGGTCTTTGGGTTTATCAAACACTAAATTGGTATAGTTATTGCCTAGTTTGTCCTGTGATTCTATCCTATACCACTGATCTACTATGCTATTTCTTAGCCACTACTAAATAGTTTTGATGACCGCTGCTTTGTAATATAGCTTTAGATCTGGTACAGCAAGTCCACCATCATCAGCCTTTTTTTCATTAATTCTCTTGAAACTCTTGACCTTTTGTTCTTCCAAATGAACTTTGCTAGTATTTTTTCTAGATCTGTAAAATAATTTCTTGGGAGTTTGATTGGTATGGCACTAAATAAGTAGATTAGTTTGGGTAGTATTGTCATTTTTATTATATTCGCTCGGCCTACCCATGAGCATTTTATGTTTTTCCAATTGACTATGTCTGATTTTATTTGTGTGGAGAGTGTTTTATAGTTTAGTTCGTATAGTTCCTGACTTTTCCTTGGCAGGTAGATTCCCAAATATTTTATACCATCAAAAATTATTTTGAATGGAATTTCTTTTTGTACCTCTTGCTGCTGAACTTTATTGATAATATATAAAAATGCTGATGATTTATGTGGATTTATGTTGTATCCTGCAACTTTGCTAAAGTTGTGAATTGTTTCTAGTAATTTTTTACTTGAGTTTCTAGGGTTGTCTAAGTATACCATCATGTCATCTGCAAAGAGTGATAATTTGGTTTCCTCATCACCTCCTCTAATTCCTTTAATCTCTTTTTCTTCTCTTACTCCCAAAGCTAACATTTCCAATACAATATTAAATAATAATGGTGAAAGTGGGCAGCCTTGTTTCACTCCTGATCTCATTGGGAATGATTCTAGTTTGTCCCCATTACATACAATGCTTGCTGATGGTTTTAAGTAGATGCTACTAATCATTTTAAGGAAAAGCTCATTTATTCCTATACTCTCCAGTGTTTTTAAAAGGAATGGGTGTTGGATTCTATCAAAGGCTTTTTCTGCATCTATTGAGATAATCATATGGTTTTTTGTTAATTTGGTTTTTAATATAATTGATTATGCTGATAGTTTTCCTAATATTGAACCAGACCTGCATCCCTGGTATAAATCCTACTTGGCCATGGTGTATTATCCTGGGGATACCTTTCTGTAATCTCGTTGCTAAAATCTTATTTAAAATTTTTGCATCAATATTCATTAGGGAAATGGGTCTATAGTTTTCTTTCTCAGTTTTCTCCCTACCTGGTTTAGCTATCAGCACCATATCTGTGTCATAGAAGGAATTTGATAGTACACCTTCTTTCCCTATTTTTTCAAATACTTTATATAGTATTGGGATTAATTGTTCTTTGAATGTTTAGTCGAATTTACATGTCAATCCATTTGGCCCTGGAGATTTTTTCTTAGGGAGTTGATTAATAGCTTGTTCTATTTCTTTTTCTAAAATGGGACCATTTAAATAATTTATGTCCTCTTCTGTTAACCTGGGCAATCTATATTTTTGTAGGTATTCCTCCATTTCATATAGATTATCAAGTTTATTGGCATAAAGATGGGCAAAGTAACTCCTAATTATTGCTCTAATTTCCTCTTCATTGGAGGAAAGTTCTCCCTTATCATTGTTGAGATGAACAATTTGATTTTTCTCTTTCCTTTTTCTAATCAAATTAACTAAAGGATTATCTATTTTGTTGGTTTTTTCAGAAAACCAACTCTTAGTTTTATTTATTAATTCAATAGTTTTCTTATTTTCAATTCTATTAATCTCCCCTTTTATTTTCAGAATTTCCAATTTGGTATTTAATTGAGGGTTTTAATTTGCTCTTTTTCTAGCTTTTTAAATTGTAAGGCCAATTCATTGATCTTCTCTTTCTCTGTCTTATGCAAGTAAGCATCTAGAAATATAAAATTACCCCTTATAACCACATTGGCCGTATCCTACAAATTTTGATATGTTGTCTCATTATTTTCATTCTCCTGGATGAAATTATCGATTGTGTCTATAATTTGCTCTTTCACCCATTCATTCTTCAGGATTAGATTATTAATTTCCAATTAACTTGTGGTCTGTTTTCTCCTGGTCTTATATTACATGTGAGTTTTATTACATCATGATCTTTGAAGGATGCATTACTATTTCTGCTTTTCTGCATTTGATTTTGAGGTTTTTATGCCCTAACACATCATCAATTTTCATATAAGTTCCATGAACCCCTGAGAAAAAATTATACTCCCTTCTATCACCATTCAATTTCCTCCAGAGATCTATCATACCTAACTTTTCTAACCTTTTGTTAACCTCCCTAACTTCTTTCTTATTTATTTTGGAATTTGATTTATCTAATTCTGAGAGAGCAAGGTTGAAATCCCCCACTAGTATAGTATTACTGTCTATTTCTCCTTGCATCTCTGTTAGTTTCTCCTCTAGGAATTTAGATGCTATACTACTTGGTACATATATGTTTAGTATTGATACCACTTCATTGTCTATGGTACCCTTTAGTAAAATATAGTTTTTTCCTTATCTCTTTTAATTAGAACTATTTTTGCTTTTACTTGATCTGAGATAAGGATTGCTACCCCTGCTTTTTTTTTTGTTCACCTGAAGCATAAAAGATTCTGCTGCAGCCCTTTACCTTCACTCTGTATGTATCACTATGATTTAGATGTCTTTCTTGTAAACAACATATTGTAGTATTCTGACTTTTAATCTAGTCTGCTACCCGCTTCTGCTTTATGGGAGAGTTCATCCCATTCACATTCAGTGTTAAAATAACCATATCTGTATTTCCTGCCACATTATTTACCCAGAGTTATGATTTTCTCTTCCCTTTCCCCTTTCTTGCTTCCCCCCTCCCCAGTATTTTATTTTTGATGACCACCTCCCTCTACCAGTCCTCCCCCCTTTAGAACCCCTTCCTCTTTTTTTTACCTTTACCCTAATCCTTCTATTAGTCCATCCCTTTGTTTTCCTCCTTTCCCTCCTACTTTCCTATAAGGAGGATCAAGTTTTTCTTTGAAGCCAAATGTGTCTGATATACTCTCTTAAAGCCCAATCTAATGAGAATAAGGTTTACACAATACTCATCGCCCTCCCTTCTTTCCCTCAATTATATTAGATTTTCTATGTCTCTTCATGAGATTTTACCTTATTTTACCTCCTTTTTTTTTTTACTTTATTTTGCCTCCTTTCCCCTTTTTTTTCAGTATAATATCCCTTCCACCTCTAATTTCTTTTCCATTATTATCAAAGTAAAGTCAAATTATACCCCCATTCTTCAAGGATAACCATAGTAGAAATATAGTTCTATATAACTATATAGTTAACTATATAGTTATATAGTTATAACTATATAGTTCTCAAGAGTTCTTTCCTTTTTACCTTTTTATGCTTCTCTTCAGTTCTGTATTTGGAGGTCAAATTTTTTGTTCAGATCTGGTCTTTTCATTAGAAATAGGTGAAATTCTCCTGTATCATTGAATGACCATCTTCTTCTCCAAAAGATAATGCTCATTGTAGCTGGATAACTTATTCTTGGCTGTAATCCATGTTCTTTTGCCTTTCAGAAGATCTGATTCCAGGCCCTTCCATCCTTTAATGTGGAAGCTGACACATATTGTATAATTCTAATTACAATTCCTAGGTATTTGAACTGTTTCTTTCTAGCTGCTTGCAATATCCTTTCCTTGGTATGATAGTCCTGAAATTTGGCCACGTTATTACTTGGGATTTTAATTTTGGTGTCTCTTTCAGGAGGTGATCGGTGAATTCTTTCAATTCCAATTTTCCCTTCTGATTCTAAAACATCAGGGCAATTTTCTTTCATGATTTCCTGGAAGATAGCATCTAGGTTCTTTTTTTCATCGTGGCTTTCAGGGAGTCTGATAATCCTTAGATTGTCTCTCCTGGATCTGTTTTCCAAGTCAGTTGTTTTTCCTAGAAGATATTTCATATTTTCTTCTATTTTTTCATTTTTTTGTTTTTGTTTGATTCTTAAAGTCTTATTGAGTCATTTACTTCTATTTCTTCAATTTTAATTTTTAAATATTATTTCCTTCGGTTTTCTTTTTTAGCTCCTTTTGTACCTGGCCAGTTGAATTTTTTGGTTCAATGCATTCTTTTTCCATTTTTCCAATTTTATTTTTCAGTGAATTGTTGTCTTTTTCCGATTCACCATTTTTATTTTTCAATGAATTGATGATTTTTTCCAATTCAACATTTTTATTTTCCAGTGAATTGGTGATTTTTTCCAATTCACCAATTTTATTTTTCAGGGAATTTTTGTTTTTTTCCAATTCACAGTTTTACAATGAATTGTTGTCTTTTTCCAATTCACCAGTCTTTATTTTTCCAGTTTTTCACATCTCTGTTGCAGGGCGTTATTTTCTTCTTGCACTGATCTCAATTCATTTTCCCATTTTACTTCTAGCTCTCTTTTGAGATTCTTTATACAATCTTCCAGGTAAGCCTTTTGAAAGGGGGACCAGCTCATGTCCACCTTTGTGGCTTCCTCTGGGATTGCTTTCAGAACCTCAGGATCTGGGGTCTGCCCTTCTTTCTCTCCATAAAAGCTGTCTATGGTGAGAGCTCTCTTCTGCTTCTTGCTGATGTTTTTGAGCTGAGGCCTGAAACAAGCGCCAGACCGATAGCCGTTTCAATTTGCCCTGGGGCAGTTCACAGGGTTGACTTCCAGTGTGGGGCTGGTTGGGCTAGATCCACACTAGGACCACTCTTTCAGTTGCTCTCAATCCACCCTTTACCAAAGGCAGATCTGCCAAAGCACATGCCCACAAGCAGAGCAAAGTGGCCCAAACGTCTCCCAGGGACTTCCTGGGTGCCTAAAATCCGCTGCTCTGTCCCAGCCCTGTCTTCTGCCCTGGGCGCGCTGGGGCGGCAAGCGGCTGATCCCTTGCCCATCTGAAACTGACCTTCTCTGAAGTTCTTTCAAAGTAAATTATTGATAGAAGTTTGTTGTACTCCAAGTGTTTGATGGAGCCCTCACTACAGAACCAGTTCAGAGGCTTAATTTGTCTGCGTCTGAGGGAAGGTCTCAGGAGCTCACAAGGAATGATGTCTGCAGTTTGCCATCTTGGCTCTGCCCCCTCAGATCCTGATGTTCTTAAAGAGAAAGCAACTTCACAGGAAGGCACAAAGGGAGACATGAGCTGGTCCCCATTTCACAAGACTTTCCTGGAAGATTGCTTAAAGAATCTCAAAAGAGAATTAGAAGAAAAATGGGGAAATGAATTGAGATCAGTGCAAGAAGGATATAATGCCCTGCAAAAGAGATACGAAAAACTGAAAAACAAAATTGGTGATATGGAAAAAGTCACCAACTCACTAGAAAACAAAAATGGTGAAATGGAAAAAGACACCAATTCACTGGAAAACAAAATTGGCAAAATAGAAAAAGAGTACAATGAACAAAAACATTCAATTGGTCGGTTACAAAAGGAGCTTCAAAAGGTAACTGAAGAAAATAATACTTTAAAAATTAAAATTGAACAAATAGAAGTGAATGACTCAATAAGACTTCAACAATCAGTCAAACAAAAACAAAAAAAATGAAAAAATAGAAGAAATATCTCCTAGGAAAAACAACTGACTTGGAAAACAGATCTAGGAGAGACAATCTAAGGATTATTGGACTCCCTGAAAGCCACGATGAAAAAAAGAACCTAGATGCTATCTTCCAGGAAATCATGAAAGGAAACTGCACTGATGTTTTAGAATCAGAAGGCAAAATATCCATTGAAAGAATTCACCAATCATCTCCTGAAAGAGACCCCAAAATTAAAACCTCAATGAAAATCGTGGCCAAATTTTAGGACTATGGCACCAAGGAAAAGATATTGCAAGCAGCTAGAAGGAAACAATTCAAATACTGAGGAACTGTATTTAGAATCACACAAGATCTATCAGCTTCCACCTTAAAGGATCAAAAGGGCCTGGAATCAGATCTTCTGAAAGGCAAAGGAACTTGGATTACAGCCAAGAATAAGTTATCCAGCTAGAATGAGCATTATCTTCCAGGGAAGAAGATGGTCATTCAATAATACAGGAGAATTTCACCTATTTCTAATGAAAATACCAGATCTGAACAAAAAATTTGACCTCCAAACACAGAACTGAAGAGAAGCATAAAAAGGTAAGAAGGAAAGAACTCTCGAGAACTTTATTTCTACTATGGGTATCCTTAAAGAATGGATGTATAATTTTATTTTACTTTGATAATAATGGAGGGGGAAGGGCTATCATACTAGAAAAAGAGGGGAAAGGAGGTGAAATAAAGTAAAATAAAAAAGAAGGTAAAAATAAGGTAAAATCTCATGAAGAGGCATAGAGAATCCAATATAATTGAGGGAAAGAAGGAAGGGTGATGAGCATTGTGTGAATCTTACTCTCATCAGATTGGGCTCTAAAAGAGTATATCAGACACATTTGGTTTCACAGAAAAACTTGTCCCTCCTTATAGGAAAGTAGGAAAAAAAGGAAGAAAAGAAAGGGATAGACTAATAGAACAGAAAATAGAATAATTAGGGGAAAGGTGTAAAAAAGAGGAAGGGCTTCTAAAGAGGGGAGGATTGTTAGAGGGAAGTGATCATCAAAAACAAAATACTGGGGAGGGGGGAAGGGAAAAAGGGGAAAGGGAAGGGAAAAACATAACTTTGGGTAAGATGGCAGGAAATACAGATTTAGTTATTTTAACTGTGAATGTAAATGGGATGAACTTTCCCATAAGGCAGAAGCGGGTAGCACACTGGATTAAAATCCAACAATATGGTGTTTACAAGAAACACATTTAAAGCATAATAATACATACAGCGTGAAGGTAAAGGGCTGGAGCAAAATCTTTTATGTTTCAGGTGAACAAAAAAAAGCTGGGGTAGCAATCCTTATCTCAGATCAAGTAAAAGCAAAAATAGATCTAATTAAAAGAGATAAGGAAGGAAACTATATTTTACTAAAGGGTACCATAGACAATGAAGTGGTATCAATACTAAAAATATATGCACCAAGTGGTATAGCATCCAAATTCCTAGAGGAGAAACTAACAGTGATGCAAGGAGAAATAGACAGCAAAACTATACTAGTGGGGGATGTCAACGTTGCTCTCTCAGAATTAGATTAACCAAACCACACAATAAATAAGAAAGAAGTTAGGGAGGTAAACAAAATGTTAGATAAGTTAGTATGATAGATCTTTGGAGGAAATTGAATGGTGATAGAAAGGAGTTTACTTTTTTCTCAGGGGTTTATAGAACTTATATGAAAATTGATCATGTGTTAGGGCATAAAAACCTCAAAATCAAATGCAGAAAAGCAGAAATAGTAAATACATCCTTCAAAGATCATAATGCAATAAAACTCACATGTAATATAAGGCCAGGAAAAAGTAGACCAAAAATTAATTGGAAATTAAATAATCTAATTTTAAAGAATGAATGGGTGAAAGAGCAAATCATAGACACAATCAATAATTTCATCCAAAAGAATGACTATAATAACACAACATACCAAAATTTGTGGGATATGGCCAAAGCAGTTATAAGGGGTAATTTTATATCTCTAGATGCTTACTTGCATAAAATAGAGAAAGAGAAGATCAATGAATTGGCCTTACAATTACAAAAGCTAGAAAAAGAGCAAATTAAAAACCCTCAATTAAATAGCAAATTGGAATTTCTGAAAATAAAAGGGGAGATTAATAAAATTGAAAATAAGAAAACTATTGAATATATAAATAAAACTAAGAGTTGGTTTTCTGAAAAAACCAACAAAATAGATAATCATTTAGTTACTTTGATTAGAAAAAGGAAAGAGGAAAATCAAATTATTCATCTCAAAAATGATAAGAGAGAACTTTCCTCCAATGAAGAGGAAATTAGAGCAATAATTAGGAGTTACTTTGCCCATCTTTATGCCAATAAACTTGATAATCTATATGAAATGGAGGAATACCTACAAAAATATAGATTGCCCAGGTTAACAGAAGAGGACATAAATTATTTAAATAATCCCATTTTAGAAAAAGAAATAGAACAAGCTATTAATCAACTCCCTAAGAAAAAATCTCCAGGGCCAGATGGATTGACATGAGAATTCTACCAAACATTCAAAGAACAATTAATCCCAATACTATATAAACTATTTGAAAAAATAGGGAAAGAAGGTATACTACCAAATTCCTTCTATGATACAGATATGGTGCTGATAGCTAAACCAGTTAGGATGAAAACAGAGAAAGAAAAGTATAGAACAATTTCCCTAATGAATATTGATGCAAAAATTTTAAATAAGATTTTAGCAAGGTGATTACAGAAAGGTATCCCCAGGATAATACACCATGGCCAAGTAGGATTTATACCAGGGATGCAGGGCTGGTTCAATATTAGGAAAATTATTAGCATAATCAATTATATTAATAACCAAATTAACAAAAACCATACGATTATTTCAATAGATGCAGAAAAAGCTTTTGATAAAATACAACACCCATTCCTATTAAAAACACTAGAGAGTATAAGAATAAGTGGGCTTTTCCTTAAAATGATTAATAGCATCTACTCAAAACCATCAGCAAGCATTGTATGTAATGGGGACAAACTAGAACCATTCTCAATAAGATCAGGAGTGAAACAAGGCTGTCCACTGCCACCATGACTATTTAATATTGTATTGGAAATGTTAGCTTCGGGAGTAAGAGAAGAAAAAGAGATAAAAGGAATTAGAGTAGGTAATAAGGAAACTAAATTATCATTCTTTGCAGATAACATGATAGTATACTTAGAGAACCCTAGAGACTCAACTAAAGAACAACTAGAAACAATTCCCAACTTTAGAAAAGTTGCAGAATACAAAATAAATTCATATAAATAATCAGCATTTTCATATATTACCAACAAAGTTCAGCAGCAAGAGATACAAAAAGAAATTCCATTCAAAATAACTGTTGATAATATAAAATATTTGGGAATTTATCTGCCAAGGAAAAGTCAGGAACTATACGAACTAAACTACAAAATACTTTCCACTCAAATAAAGTCAGACTTAGTCAAATGGAAAAACATCAAGTGCTCATGGGTAGGCCAAGCAAATATATTAAAAATGACAGTACTACCCAAAGTAATTTACTTGTTTTGTGCCATACCAATCAAACTTCCAAGAAATTATTTTAGAGATCTAGAAAAAAATAGTATCAAAGTTCATCTGGAAGAACAAAAGGTCAAGAATTTCAAGGGAATTAATGGGAAAAAAATGCTGATGAAGGTGGCCTTGCTGTGCCAGATCTAAAACTATATTATAAAACAGCAGTCATCAAAACCATTTGCTACTGGCTAGTAATAGAGTAATCAATCAGTGACATAGGATAGGATCACAGGATAAACTAGGGAATAACTACAGCAATTTAGTGTTCGATAAACCCAAAGACCCCAGCTTTTGGGAGAAGCACTCACTATTCCACAAAAACTGCTGGGAAAATTGGAAACTAGTGTGGAAGAAATTAGGGCTTGACCCACACCTAACACCACATACCAAATTAAGATCTAAATGGGTTCATGATTTAGATATAAAGAGTGATATTATAAGCAAATTAGAGGAACATAGGATAGTTTACCTCTCAGACCTGTGGAGATGGAATAAATTTATGTCCAAAGAAGAACTGGGACTCTTAATTGAACACCAGATAGATAGTTTTGACTATATTAAGTTAAAAAGTTTTGTACAAACAAAACCAATGCAGACAAGATTAGGAGGGAAGGAATTAAATTGGGAAATCACCTTTACATTTAAGGGTTCTAATAAAGGCCTCATTTATAAAATATATAGAGAATTGTCTCAAAATTATAAAAATTTAAACCATTTTCCAATTGATAAATGGTCAAAGGTTTGAACAATTTTCATATGAAGAAATTGATATTATTTTTAATCATATGAAAAGGGGCTCTAAATCACTATTGATCAGAGAAATGCAAATTAAGACAACTCTGAGGTACCACTACACACCTGTCAGATTGGCTAAAATGACAGGAAAAGATAATGACGAATGTTGGAGGGAATGTGGGAAAACTGGGACAGTGATACATTGTTGGTGGAATTGTGAATGATTCCAAACATTCTGGAGAACAATTTGGAACTGTGTTCAAAAAGTGATCAAACTGTGCATACCCTTTGACCCAGCAGTGTTTCTACTGGGCCTATATCCTAAAGAGATCTTAAAGGAAGGAAAGGGCCCCGCATGTGCAAAAATGTTTGTTGCAGCTCTTCTTGTAGTGGCAAGAAACTGAAAACTGAATGGATGCCCATCAATTTGAGAATGGCTGAATAAATTATGGTATATGAATGTCATGGAATATTATTTTTGTGTAAGAAACGACCAGCAGGATGATTTCATTGACACCTGAAGAGACTTGCATGAACTGATGCTAAGTGAAATGAGCAGAACCAAGAGATCATTATACATGGCTACAACGAGACTACATGATAATCCATTCTTATGGACATGATTCTCTTCAACAATGAGACGTTTCAAACCAGTTCCAATTGTTTAGTGATGAAGAAAGCCATATACACCCAGCAAGAGGCCTGTGGGATCTGAGTGTGGACTACAACATAACATTTTCATGCTTTCTGTTGATTTTTGTTGCATGTTGTTTTCCTTCTGAGGTATTTTTTCTTGTAGATCCGATTTTTCTTGTACGCAAGATAACTGCATAAATATGTATACTTATATTTTATTTATCATACATTTTAGCATAATTAACATTACAATTAGCATTCCGTATTAGACTACCTGCCATCTAGGGGTGGGAGTGGGGAGAAAGAGAGAAAAATTTGGAACAGAATGGTTTGCAAGGGTCAATGTTGAAAAATTACCCATGCATATGTTTTACAAATAAAAGGCTTTAATAAAAAAATTTAAAAAACAAAACAAAACACTGTTGAGCACAGGAATGAATGGAGGGTTTTTTTTTTAAATGATAAGTAACATTTATTTAAAACCATCAGCAAGTAATATATGTAATGAAGATAAAGTAAAAGTATTCCCAATAAAATCAGAGATGAAACAAGGTTGGCTATTGCTACCATTGCTATTCAATATTGTGCTAGCTATTTTAATTTTAGCAATAAGAAAAGAAAAAGAAATGGAAGGAATTAAATTAGGTAGTGAGAAAACTCTTTGCAGATGATATGATGATGTACTTAGGGAATCCTAGAGAATCAACTAAAAACAACTAGAAATAATTAACTTTAGTAAAATTGCAGGATATAAAATAAATCCACATT
Organism: Myrmecobius fasciatus; assembly: GCA_023553655.1. NCBI lineage: Eukaryota > Metazoa > Chordata > Mammalia > Dasyuromorphia > Myrmecobiidae > Myrmecobius > Myrmecobius fasciatus. The sequence continues at coordinate 13,688 of JAJPUD010011710.1, forward strand.
AATCATCATTTGTATATATTATTACTAAAGTCCAACAATGAGATAAAAAAATCCCATTTAAAATAACTGTAGAAAATATAAGAATAAAATAAAATATTGTAGATAAAATTTAAAAGTATTTAAAGTAATTTTTAAAATCTTTAAAAACTAGCCAAGGCAAAGCTAGGAACTTAATAAATACAATTATAAAACACTTTTATTACTGTAGTAATTTAATGTTTAATAAACCCAAAGACTCTAGCTTCTGGGATAAGAATTCACTATTTGACAAAAGTTGCTGAGAAAACTGAAAAATCATATGGCAGAAACTAGACATTGATCAACAGCTAACATCTTTACCAAGATTAGGTAGAAATGGGTTTGTGATTTAGACATAAAGGGTGATACTATAAGCAAAATTGAAAAAGAAATGGTAGTCTACTCCTCAGATCTGTGGAGAATGGAGGAACTTAAGGCCAAAGAAGAACTAGAGGACATTATGAAATGCAAAATGGATAATTTTGATTATGTTAAATTTAAAAGGAGGTTCTTCTAATTCTAAATTTGTGATACTGTATTTGATTGTTCACTGTGGAGAATTTATGAAAAAGCAATTTGTAATACAATAAGGCATAAATGTGTTGCCCCCATGGCAATGAAATTATAGGCCTATGGCAGTAATCATCTTATATTATTTTAAAGGCTGTTTTATATTCAGAGTGATAAGTCTTAGGATACTTTTTAAGGATGAGCAATTATCTGGAAAATGAGGTTGTCTACAAAGAACGGAATATTCATAAATTTAAGATGCAATGGATCTTAGAAGCCGTCTAGCTCAACCCTCTCATTTAAAAAAATGTGTGTTTTATAAAAATTAACAATAATTTGTTTTCTTTCCTTCTTACCTCCACCATTAGAGAAAAAGAGAAAAAAAAAAACCCTTGTAACAATTATGCATAGTTAATCAAAACAAATCCCCACTTGACTGTCTAAAAATGCATGTCTCATTCTGATTTCAAGTCTGTCATTTCTCTTTTGGGACATAAGAAGCAGTATTTATCTTCATCACTCGTCCTCTAGAACCATAATTGATAATGATCAGAGTTTTGACATCTTTTAAAGTTGTTTCTCTTTACAATGTTATTATATAACTTATTCTCTTTTTTTGTTCACTTTGTGTAAAATCATACAAATCTTTCCAGGTTTCTCAATACTTTCTTTTAGATAAGTTGTATAATTTCTATGGGACAACAGTATTCCAATGCAATTGCCATAATTTATTAAGTGATTTCCTAATTGATGTGCATCCCTCCTCCCTAGTTATCTTTTTTTTTGTCATTACAAAAAAGAGCTACTATCAATATTTTTGTACATATGATTTCCTTTCTTCTTCCTTTGATCTCTTTGGGCCCACTCTCATTTTTCAGAAACTGAAGTACAGGAAGATAAGCTGCTTATCCAACATCACCTAAGTAGTTATTGGCAGAGCCAGGTCCCTACCCCAGATTTTCTGACCCCTCAGTGTCTCTCTATTAGATGCCATATCAGATAAAACCTAATTTTTTTCTTTTGGGGCCAGATCTTATGGTTGAGTCAATTTCTCCCTGATATTACATTAGGTCACTGGTTCTTTCAAGTCAGTGTTATTTATTACAAGGAAGTTGCACACATTTATGAGAGAGGGAAAATGTTTAGAGAGAGGTAAACTCTTTTTTAACCATTCCTGTAATTTTTTTTTTTAGTATTTTTAGTATAGGAGTCTTTCTCTACCAATAAAGATCAACTAATTTGAATAATTGAGATTTCCCAATCCTGAGGTGGCACTCTATATACTACCCCATGTTGCCTTTCTAACATTCTTCATTATAGAAGATTAAAGCCAAGTAATAGAATTTAGAGAAGAATCTCACCTACATTGCACTAGAACTAGTCAGAGATGGCAGGTTCATACTCTGAAGTTCTTGACCATGCTCCTGATCAATACTTGCCAACATTTCCCTTGGGATTTCTGATTCATCTCTTAGACATCTAATGGAGTCAAATTTACCCAGAACATCTGGGTACTATAAAATTACAAACTCCCTCCAGAACTACAGATTTTGGGGGTGCAGTGTTCACATCAGAATTAACCCTCTCTAGGTTAATTCTAGAGGGTTAATTAACCTTCTAGGAGGAGAGACCTCATAACCAAACAGAATCATGAATCAGGTAAAAGGGAAGACAATATAACAGTTCTATTATAATCAGTCCATTAAACAAAAATTTGATACACTACTTATTATATGCCAAATAATAGGGAAAGACAAAAATAAAACAATCTCTGTCCTCAAGGAGTTTATATTTAAATGAGATAACATTCACATAAATAAGCATACATAAGACTCTGTCCCATATCATCTTCTCTTACTCCTTTATACTATCTCACTCAAAGGCCAAGGTCTTCCCTTGCCTCCTGGGCCATTGCTAATCATCTTGACTTACATCTTGGACCTGGATGATTTTGGAAGAGAAAGTGAGGCTGATGACTTTGCCTAGCTCTGGCTCACCTAAAGACAACTCACTTGAAAGTCCAGACATTACTCTCATGATGTAAGGGCCTCTTCAACAACAAAGGATGAGCAACAATCTGTGAGTAGTAATAGATGCCCCCTGGGGACTTAACCAGCCAGTTCGAATTGGGCAGTGCTTTCAATCATCATCATCTCCTTGTCCTCATCCTCATCCTCTCTCTCCATCATCATCATCATCATCATCATCATCATCATCATCATCATCTTCTTCTTCTTCTTCTTCATATTTTCCTCCTCCTCCTTCTCTTCCTCTTCTTCCTTCTTTTTTTTTCTTCTTTTTCTCTGTCCACATAGGAAGCCATACACTTACATATGGGTGCTCTATTCAAAGGAATATAAAGTCTGATTACTTAGATTTTGTAAGATATCTTGGGATTTGGGGGCTAGTTTTAAAAAATTTTTCTTGTATATTTTATGTTTTTCCCCCAAAAACCTGATATAATTAATTCTGTCTTGTGTGGTTTTCTTTATTAAATTAATTTAAAACATAAATACAAAATATAAAAGAAAAAATTGTCATGCATAGAGCAGAACCTAAGAGAGGATTCAGAATATAAAGCAAATAAATTTCCATTTCAAGAAGACCTATATGATAAATACTGCACATTTTGTTCAGAGCTATCCATCATTTCTTTGCTTCCTTGTAGGTTTTCTTGTGTTCTCTGCTGTGCGCTTTCAACTTTATTCTTTTCCCCCTTCCTTCCCCCCAAGAAGGCTACAATTAAGCATTGATGTAATTATATATACATATATGTGTGTACATATACATATATGATACATGCACATATGCATATATATAATCATATATGTATATACACAAAAAGATCTATATAACATTGTACTGTGCTTGTCTTCTGTTTCTCTAAAGGTGGATAACATCTTCCTTTATAAGTCCATACTTTTATATTTTTCTAAATTCAGCAATTTGTCATTTCCTACACCACAGAAGTATTCCAACCTTACACTGGCTAGTTACTTTAAGTTGTCTAAAACAGTATTGATAGATATGGTTCACATACAGTGAACCTACTTTTCTCTTTCACTAAATCTCTTTATTTTAATTTTGTCTTAGATCGTGATTACTACCCCTGCTTTGTTTACCTAATAAATTCTATGTTTTTGTGATCTCTTATTTCCTCTCTCTCCTGACTCCTCTGCTTTACTTCTGTTACTTTGCCTTCCTGTTACTTATCCTACCCTCTTCCCCATCCCATTATCTTCTCAGCCTTGCCCTCTTGTTTCTGTCTGAATTTAAAAGACTTTATAGCCTTCACAATATACAGATGTTGCTCTTTCTTCATCCCATTTCCATTAGTCTACACACTCTTGTTTAATATCCCCCCTTTGAATTGTATTCACTTACCCTCTTCTTTCTTATAAATTTATAAATTATTCCTTTTTAACCCTGATATAATATAAGTAGGGATCCTTCTAAAAATCCTTTCATCATTCTCTCCCCCACTTCTTATCCCTCTTATCTCTGTCTAAAATTGGAAGACTTTTATATCCTTCTAGATATATATGTATTACTACCTCATTACCAATGAGGGAACTAGTCTCAGAACTACCAATCCTTCTCTTTCATCTAATTTCTCTGTTTCAGTTCTTATACCCACTCTTTTTAATCTTTCCTACATGATTTTTGCTTTTTAGAATCACATCAGACACTTCTGGGGGTGGAGCCAAGATGGTGGAGATCAGACACGAGTCTCTGTAACCTCCTCTAACCTTCCCTCAAATCAACAACAGATGAAGCCTCTAGACTGGTTTTGAACTCAAAGAATACACAATATCTGGAGTACAACCCATTTCTAGAAGAAGATACCCTGGAAGAACTTCAAAATAGGTTTGTTTTAATTGGGCAGAGGGGGTGGTCTGCCAAACCCAGACTGCAGCACAGGGAGACTGGGGCAGAGAGCTGGAGCAAGAGCTTGAGCAAGAGTCGGAGCATTACGGCTTTCACACACCTGGAAGTCTTCTGTGGGCCTCTTGGGCCAATCTGTCCTGATTGTAAGCAGGTGGTTCTGAAGATTTGCCTTTTGTGGGGGGGCAGATTGTGAACCACTGAACCCCTGACAAGTGCCGGACCTAGCTGCCATTACACAGCACCCTAAAGCAATCAATCAATCAGCAGAACTGCCCAGCATCTGAAATAACTCAGTCAACAGAACTGCCCCAGGGCAAATTAAAGCAGCTGTCCCTCCTTTGCATTGAACAGACCTCACATCTTAAAAAAAAAAAAAAAATGAATAAAAAAACCAAAAAGAACTCTCACCATAGACAGCTTTTATGGAGAAAGGGAAGAACAGACCTCAAATCCTGAGGTCCCTAAAGGTAAAGCAACTCCAGAAAAAGCCCCAAAGAGAGATATAAGCTGGACCCCATATCACAAGGCTTTCTTTGAAGATTGCATAAAGGATCTTAAAAGAGAGTTAGAACAAATATGGGGAAATGAAATGAGATCATTGCAAAAAAATGGAAAAAGAATGCAATGAACAAAAAAATGTAATTGGTCAGTTGCAAAAGGAGCTAAAAACAGTAATTGAAGAAAATAAAACATTAAAAATTAGAATCGAACAAATGGAAGTAAATGACTCAACAAGAATTCAAGAATCAGTTAAACAAAAACAAAAAAATGAGAAGATAGAAGAAAATCTGAAATATCTTCTAGGAAAAACAACTGACTTGGAAAATAGATCTAGGAGAGACAATCTAAGGATTATAGGGATTCCTGAAAGCCATGATGAAAAAAAAGAACCTAGACACTATCTTGCAGGAAATCATGAAAGAAAACTGCCCTGATATTTTAGAATCAGAAGGAAAAATAACTGTTGAAATAATCCATCGATCACCTCCTGAAAGAAACCCCAAAATTAAATCCCCAAGGAATATCATGGCTAAATTTCAGAACTGTCATACCAAGGAAAAGATATTGTGAGAAGCCAGAAAGAAACAATTTAAATACTAAGGAGCTACAATTAGGATCACCCAGAACCTAGCAGCATCCACCTTAAAGGATGGAAGGGCCTGGAATCTGATATTCCAGAAAGCAAAGGAACTGGGATTACAGCCAAGAATAAACTATCTAGCTAAAATGAGCATTATCTTTCAGGAAAGAAGTTGGACATTCAATGATATAGGTGAATTTCACCTATTTCTAATGAAAAGACCAGAACTGAACAAAAAAATTTGATCTCCAAACACATAACTCAAGAGAAACATAAAAAGGTTAAAAAAAACTCTTGAGAACTATATTTGTGTTATACTCAGAGAATGAGGGTGGATTTTATTATGATATTCTGATTATTCTGATATTATGATACTATGAAAAAGAAATTAGAGGTAGAAAAGGGATAACACTGGAAGAAGAGGAAAAAGGAGGTAAAATAAGGGAAATTACATCACATGTAGAGGCAAAGAAAACCTGTTATAATTGAGGGAAAGAAGGGAGGGGCATGAGCATTGTGTTAATCTTAATCTCATCAGATTTGGCTTTGAGAGAATAATAGACAGATTTAATATCACAAAGAAGCTTGTCCTACCTTATAAGGAAATGGGAGGGAAAGAGGGGAAAGAAAGGGAAAGACTAATAGAAGGGAAAATAGAAGAATTAGGGGAAAGGTATAAAAAAGAGGATGGGGCTCTAAAGGGGAAGGATTGTTTGAGGGAAGTGGTTATCAAAAGCAAAATAGTAGGGAGGAGGGAAAGGGGATAGAAAAGAGAAAAGCATAACCTAGAGTAAATAAGATGGCAAGAAATACAGAATTAGTTATTTTAACTGTGAATGTGAATGGAATGAACTCTCCCATAAAGCAGAGGCAGATAGCAGACTGGATTAAAATCCAACAATATGGTGTTTACAAGAAACACATTTAAAGCATAATAATAAAGCATACAGAATGAAGGTAAAGGTCTGGAGCAGAATCTATTATAATTTAGGTGAACAAAAAAAAAGCAGTAGTAGCAATCCTGATCTCAGATCAAGTAAAAATAAGATAGATCTAATTAAAAGAGACAAGGAAGGAAACTATATTTTACTAAAGGGTACTATAGAGAATGAAGCAATATCAATACTAAACATATATGCACCAAGTGGTATAGCATGGAAATTCCTAGAGGAAAAGTTCAGAGAGATGTAAGAAGATATAGACAGCAAAACTATGATAGTGGGGGATCTCAATCTCCCTCTCTCAGAACTAGATAAATCAAATTACAAAATAAATAAGAAAGAAGTTAAGGAGGTAAACAAAATGTTAGAAAAGTTAGGTATGACAGATCTTTGGAGGAAATTAAATGGAAACAGAAAGGAGTTTCCTTTTTTTTTCTTAGAGGTTCATGGAATTTATACAAAAATTGACCATGTGTTAAGACACAAAAACCTCAAAATCAAATGCAGGAAGGCAGAAATAGTAAATGCATTTTTTTTTCAGATCATGATGCAATAAAAATCATATGCAAAATAAGACCAGGAGAAAATAGACCAAAAAGCAATTGGAAACTAAATAATCTCATCCTAAAGAATGAATGGGTGAAACAAGAAATTACAGACACAATTACTAATTTCATTCAAGAGAATGAAATAATGAGACAACATACCAAAATTTGTGGGATGTATCCAAAGCAGTAATGAGGGGAAATTTTATATCGCTAGATGCTTATTTGCATAAAATAGAGAAAGAGAAAATCAATGAATTGGGCTTGCAACTAAAAAAGCTAGAGAAAGAACAAATTAGAAACCCCCAATCAACTACCGAACTTGAAATCCTAAAAATAAAAGAAGAGATTAACAAAATTCAAAGTAAAAAAAAAAACTATTGAATTAATAAATAAAACTTAAAGTTGGTTTTATGAAAAAACCAAAAAAATAGATAAACCTCTATTTAATATGATTAGAAAAAGGAAAGAGGAAAATCAAATTCTTAGAATCAAAAATGAAAAGGGAGAACTTTCCACTAATGAAGAGGAAATTAGAGCAATAATTAGGAGTTACTTTGTCGAACTTTATGCCAATAAATTTAATAACCTAAGTGAAATGGAGGAATATCTACAAAAATATAGATTACCCAGATTAACAGAAGAGGAAATAAATTACTTAAATAGTCCTATTTTAGAAAAAGAAATAGAACAAGTCATTAATCAGTTCCCTAAGAAAAAATCCCCAGGACCAGATGGATTTACATGTGAATTCTATCAAACATATAAAGAACAATTAACTCCAATATTATATAAACTACTTGAAAAAATAGGGAATGAAGGAATCCTACCAAAATCTTTTTATGACACAGACATGGTACTGCTACCCAAACCAGGTAGAACAAAAACAGAGAAAGAAAATTATAGACCAATCTCCCTAATGAATATTGATGCAAAAATCTTAAATAAAATATTAGCAAAGAGACTACAGAAAATCATCCCCATGATAATATACCATGACCAAGTAGAATTTATACCAGGAATTCAGGGATGGTTCAATATTAGGAAAAGTGTTAGCATAATTGACTATATCAATAACCAAATTAACAAAAAACATATTATCTCGATACAGAAAAAGCATTTGATAAAATCCAGCATCCATTCCTATTAAAAACACTAGAAAGTATAGGAATTAATGGACTTTTCCTTAAAATAGTCAGTAGCATCTATTTAAAACCATCAGCTAGTATCATATGTAACAGTGATAAACTGGAACCATTCCCAATAAGATCAGGGGTGAAACAAGATTACCCACTATCACCATTACTATTTAATATTGTTTTAGAAATGCTAGCTTTGGCAATAAGAGAAGAAAAAGAGATTAAAGGAATTAGAGTAGGTCATAAGGAAACCAAATTATTACTCTTTTCAGATGATATGATGGTATACTTAGAGAACCTTAGTGAATCAACTAAATAACTATTAGAATTATTCCACAACTTTAGCAAAGTTTAAAGATACAGAATAAATCCACATAAATCATCAGCATTTTTATACATCACTAACAAAATCCAACAGCAAGATATACAAAGAGAAATTCCATTCAAAATAACTTTTGATAGTATAAAATATTTTGGAATATATCTGCCAAGGGAAAGTCAGGATCTATATGAGCAAAACTACAAAACAGTCTCTATACAAATAAAGTCAAATCTAAACAATTGGAAAAATATCAAGTGCTCTTGGATAGGTAGAGCAAATATAATAAAGATGACATTACTGCCTAAACTAATCTATTTAGTGCTATACCAATCAAATTCCCAAGAAATTATTTTACTGACCTAGAAAAAATAACAACAAAATTCATCTGGAAAAACAGAAGGTCAAGAATTCCAAGGGAATTAATAAAAAAAAAAAAAAGCAAATGAGGGTGGCCTAGTTGTACCACATCTAAAACTATATTATAAAGTAGTGGTCCTCAAAACCATTTGGTACTGGCTAAGAGACAAAGTAATTGATCAGTGGAATAGGTTCGGTGCACAGGACAAAATACTCAATGACTGTAGTAATCTAGTGTTTGATAAACCCAAAGACCCCAGCTTTTGGGATAAGAACTCACTATTTGACAAAAACTGCTGGGAAAAATGGGAACTAGTATGGAAGAAACTAGGCATTGACCCACACCTAACACCATATACCAAGATAAGGTAGAAATGGATTCATGATCTAGACATAAAGAATGATATAAACAAATTAGAAGAATGTAGGATGGTTTACCTCTCAGACCTGTGGAGGAGGAAGGAATTTGTGACCAAAGAAGAACTAGAGACCATCATTAATCACAAAATAGATAATTTTGACTATATCAAGTTAAAAAGTTTTGATACAAACAAAATGAATGCTGACAAGATTAGAAGCGAAGCAATAAACTGGGAAAGCATTTTTACATTCAAAGGTTCCGATAAAGGCCTCATTTCTAAAATATATAGAGAGTTGACTGAAATATATAAATTGAAAAATGGTCAAAAGATATGAACAGACAATTTTCAGATGAAGAAATTGAAACTATTTCTAGTCATATGAAAAGTTGCTCCAAATCACTATTGAACAGAGAAATGTAAATTAAGACAACTCTGAGATACCACTACACACCTGTCAGATTGGCTAAGATGACCGGAAAAGATAATGAGGAATGTTGGAGGGGATGTGGGAAAACTGGGACAGTGATACATTGTTGGTGGAACTGTGAACGGATCCAGCCATTCTGGAGAGCAATCTGGAACTATGCTCAAAGAGTTATCAAACTGTGCATACCCTTTGACCCAGCAGTGTTTCTACTGGGCCTATATCCCAAAGAGATCTTAAAGGAGGGAAAGGGATCCACATGTGCATACATGTTTGCTGCAGCCCTTCTTGTAGTGGCAAGAAACTGGAAACTGAATGGATGCCCATCAATTGGAGAATGGCTGAATAAATTATGGTTTATGAATGTCATGGAATATTATTGTTCTGTAAGAAACGACCAACAAGATGATTTCAGAGAGGCCTGGAGAAACCTACATGAACTGATGCTAAGTGAAGTGAGCAGAAGCAGGAGAGCATTATACATAGCACCAAGACTACACGATGATAAATTCTGATGGACATGATTCTCTTCAACAATGAGGTGATTCAAACTAGTTCCTATTGTTCAGCAATGAAGTTAGTCATGTACATCCAGAGAGAGGCCTGTGGGAACTGAATGTGGACCACAACATTTTAATGCTTTCTGTATTATTTGCTTACATTTTGTTTTCCTTCTTAGGTTGCTTTTTTTCTCTTTCTAGAGCTGGTTTTTCTTGTGCAGTAAGATAACTGTATAGATATGTATACATATATTGGATTTAACATATTTAACATGTATTAGACTACCTGTCATCTAGGTGTGGGGGTAGGAAGAAGGAGGGGAAAAATTTGGAAGAAAAAAAATTTTTTGCAAAGGTCAATGTAGAAAAATCACTCATATGTTCTGTAAATAAAAAGCTTTAATTAAAAAAAAAAGAATCACATCAGACTCAGCTGTACTCCAATATTTCTTTCAAACTACTCAATTACTAATGACAGTCTTAGACATATAGTTTACATTTCCATGTATAAAAAGCAGTTTGTCCTTATAGAGTCCCTTGGAATTAGTCTTTGATGTTTGCCTTATATTTCTACTGAATCTTTTATGTCAATTTTTCTGTTACATTCAGGCATTTTTGCAACAAAATCTTGAAAGTTTGGCAATTCATTGAATGATCTTTTTTAAATTCAGGATTATGTTTAACTTTGATGATATATTTTCAGCTAGAACCTCAGTTCTTTTACTCTTAAATATATAGTGTTCCAATATCTGCAGTCTTTTAGGGTAACTGTTGCTAGATTCTGTGTGATTCTAATTATGATTCTACTGTATTTGAATTTTTTTGCTTATAATATTTTTCTCCTTGACTTGAGGGTTTCAGAATTTAGTTATGATATTCTTATAGATTTTTTTTCATAACATCTCTTTCAGGTGATGATAGATCTTTTTTTCTATTTGAACTTTCCCCTCTTGTTCTAAGACTTCAAGATAATTTTGTTTATTTCTTGTATTGGTTATAGTATATAAATTAATGGAATGTTATTGTTCTATAAGAAATGATGAGCAGGCTGATTTCTAAAAAGCCTGGAAAGACTTATATGAATGGATGCTAAGTGAAATGACCAAAACTAAGAGACCATTACACACAGTAACAGCAAGATTATATGATGATCAACTGTGATGGACTTGAATCTTTTCAACAATAGACTTGGAATGGAAAGTGCTATCCACATCAAGAGAGAGAGAACTATGGAAACTTACTGTGAATCAAAACATAGTATTTTCATCTTTTTGTTGTTGTTTGTTTTCTTTCTTGTGTTTTTCCCTTTTGATCTGTTTTATTTTTGCATAGCGTAATGAATATGGCGAAATATGTTTAGAAGAATTGCCCATGTTTAACCTATATTGAATTGCTTGTGTCCTTGGGGAGGGGGAAAGAGGAAGGAGAGGGACAAAATTTTGGAACACAAGGTTTTGTAAAGGTAAATGTTGAAAACTATATGTGTATTTGGAAGAAAAATATTATTAAAATTTTTTTCTCACATTTGATTTTTAAAGTCTTTTTAAAGATTTTTAAAGATTTAAAAGTGACTGACATTACTCTTTGGTGAAGAAGAGGCTTTTCTTCTTTTTTTACTTCAGTATCCTCCACTGAAGATGAACCCTCATCTTCTCTATGGTAACTTTCTCCTTTGCTCACTTCTTCTTCTTCTTCTTCTTCTTCTTCTTCTTCTTCTTCTTCTTCT
>JAJPUD010011710.1:25510-53145 GCA_023553655.1 Myrmecobius fasciatus
CTTCTTCTTCTTCTTCTTCTTCTTCTTCTTCTTCTTCTTCTTCTTCTTCTTCTTCTTCTTCTTCTCCTTCTCCTTCTCCTTCTCCTCCTCCTCCTCCTCCTCCTCCTCCTCCTCCTCCTCCTCCTCCTTCTCCTTCACCTTCTCCTCCTCCTTTTCCTGCTTCTCCTTCTCCTTCTTCTCCTTCTCCTTCTTCTTCTTCTCCTCCTTCTTCATAAATAGGAACTTATTATTCTAAGCACTTATAGTCGTAGGAGGTAAAGGTCCTCCTTCAGTTCTTTCCTTAGACTTGGAACTGAAACTAAGAATTCTGCCCTCCTGAAAGTGTCCACAGCCAACAGCATTCTTGCCCCACAACATATGCTGGTTCCTTCTCACCTAGTGCCACATATCCAGCAGCATAGCTGGGCCTGATGTCCCTTATCAACAAATGTTCCCTCAATCTTCCCCCACTTACGTATCCCACTCTGTCCTAGAAGGGAAAATTCCTGTGACTAGGGCAGAGGCTACCTCCCAATCCAGCTAATCTCAGGGCTTACTACTTGCTGTTTATCCTGGAAGTGTTTATATATAGGCCAAACGTCCATTCTGGTATTTTTCTTCAGATCTTTTCCAATTGTCCTGACGACCACTGTTCTTATTTTTTCAGCTCTACATTTGCCCCAAAGTACTATCTTGTATGATTTGTGGGGAAAATCTGGAGAGCTCAAAATGTTCAGAGTTCTCTTGTCATTTTCCCAAAATCCTCTCCTATAGTTTTCATTTATGATTCTTGAAATATAGCTCTGAAAAAAATAGGCTTTGAGAAAACTCAATGTGAATCAAATTGAGCTACTTGACAATGCCTTTAAACCCAAATCACTTTGCTTTTTACTGATTAACCTATAATAGCTCTCAGCCCAAACCTTACTTATTCATTGTTTGGGTTTTGATGGTTCAGAGAGAGTGCAAATAACAATTGTTTTCTATTCTGTCCAGAAACTCTGAAGCGTCTTCCCTTCCCAGATTGATATTTTTGGAAACGCAAACTGATTATCTTTTGTTTTAATTTTTACCTATTCTTTAATCATTGAATTGGTGTTACTTCAGGCAAACTGAAATCTGGGAAAGAGTCCAGCTTAAAAAGGTCAAGGTCTCCCAGTGCAATCTGGGTCATCATCACCTTGACATATCTGTTTGGGTTTTCTTGGCAAAGATATTAGAGTGGTTTGCCATTTCCAGCTCATTTTACAAATAAGGATACTGAGGCAAACAAGGTAAAGTGACTTGCCCTGGACACTAACAAGTGTCTAAGGCTACATTTGAACTCAGGACTCCAGAATATACTGCCTGGTTTAAATGTGCTTAGTTCAATTCAAAGACCCTTTTCAGGAGGCAGACTACAGAGCAAAGACATTTTTGGCCACAATAACTCTGAAAAATCATACATTGCATTATAAAAGGGCTGAGGCCTCCCTTTGTGGAGTAAGTAACTAAGTCAAGGAAATTACAGATCTCCTAAGTATTGAAATACAAAGTACAGTCAAAGGAAATAGAAAATAATTGGGAAGGAGGGAGAAGGAAAGGATATCAGCAGTTGGAGTTTTTAGGAAAGGTTTCCTTAGCAGGTGAGCTGAGCCTTTTAGGTAACTAGGAGAGTTCCAAGAGAAGGAGGCAAAGAATAAATATATGTTCTTTGGAACAACTTAACCAGGGTAATAAGTATCCTTAAAGAATTTGACCAACAAAATTGCAAACCAATTAATTTTAAATAAAAGTACCTTCTTTTGTTCCCTCCATCTTTGCAAAAATAGAATCAGATTTAACTCAGACTCTGTAAGCTGGGAAAGGTAATAATTTTCCACAACTTAGACTGAACACAGGAAGGAGGTGGTGCCTCAAAATTCTCAATAATCATAGAAATCACAGACTCTCTGAGCCGGGAACCATCAGAGGTCATCTGGTACAATCCTTCATTTTACAGATAAGGAAATCAAATCAGTAAAGTGACTTGATTCTTAGGGACAAAAGCTGGAATGAGAGTTTCTTCCAACTCGGTCCAGCAGATCCTGTATTCCTTACACTATCTCCTTCAGAAACTTTTTTTTTTCACACAAAAGCAAAAAAAAGTTTCTCTCCTAGTAAGAAAAAATATGAGGGTGAATGTGAAGAAGTAATCTGGAATAATTAAAGTTAAGGGCCAAGGAGGTTTTAACTAGATTTCCCTCTGAAAATATGTAGATTTTAATACTAAGAGATATTCTTAATAAATTAGATTTGGGAATTTTGCCAATAACTAAAATTGTGAGGCCACTGGAACTGGAACAGCTCATTTAATATAACCCCTCATTTTTCAGGTGAAAAAATGGAAGCCAAAACAAGTGAAATAATTTTCACATATTCATAACAACAGAGTTGGTACCAGACCACAGGTATCTTGACTCTCTGGAAGTTATTTTGTCCACAATGCAGATTCATTTTTTTAATTCTGTTTGTTTTATAAGAATAGTGAAATTTAACAGTTCTCTATGATTTGCTTCTGCAGATTTATTTTTTTGTTTCCATTTGATTCTTTTTTACAGTTATATTCAATGCTAACTGTGAAGCTGGCATGGCTTTTTTTTTTCAATCAATAAATAAAATTTTGTTTCTTCTTTTTGCAGTTTTCCACTGGCAACTTCAAAAAGGAAAGATGACAACAGTACTTGAAGGAAAAAAATTGTAGACATTTTATCAGAAAGAAATACAGATAAAACAGAGGAGTTAAGTTCAATTCACTTGAACATTCTGGTAAAGTTGTTGGTGAGTTGTGATCACTTTAGTTAGTTGTGATCAATTCAACAAGCTATTAAGAGACTGCTAAGTACAAAGCCAGTCCCCTATAATGGAAAAACAAAGACAAAAATCAGATCGTCCTCAACCTGCTTGTATTCTGGCAGTGATAAAGCTAAGAGAAGTATAATAGGCAACAATACTAATTTGACAACAATAAAAGGTACCAAATATTCCACCAAGATTTAAGGCTTTATGTAAAAATAAACAAGTACATTTATCTCATTATTATGCAAATTTACACCCATCTTTATTAAATGGTAAAATTATGTGTATATCAAAGAAAGTTTGAAATAAATTTCTTTCTGATTTATTATCAGTAAATGTTTAATTCGTATATCTATATACCTAGGATCACATAAAAATTTCTCAGGCAAAAATTGGTCACATTTGGGAAAAGTTTAAGACGTCCTGGTAGAGGGAATCACAGCTAGAACTCAGTTTGATTGTAGCACAGAGTTTATGAAGGGGAATAATATAAAATAAGACTGGAAAAGTAGATGGAAATTAACCCGAATAAAAGGTTGTAAATGTCAGACTTGTATTTTATCCAAGGGGCAATTAGGATATTTTAATCTAAGGAATGAACAAGTTTTAAGCAAATAAAGCCACCTAACATGATAAAGGTCTTCCACCTTTCTCCTAATCTGTCAGATGATCTTTTTATATTCTACAATTCCTAAGGAATTTTTTAAAAATGTATTCCTATTCTTCTCAACTATTCCTCAATGATTATTTGTTAGTCTATTCACACCTACCTTCTGTGTGTAACTCATCTTAAGATCTTCAGAAGCAGTGGTGTTCCATGCCTTGTAGCTATATAGTGACACTGATCAAATGTTAGCATTAAGAGTATGGGCCTAATGGAAATATGTTTAGAAGAATTACACATATTTAACCTATAACAGATTGCTTACTATCTTGGGGGAGGAGAAAAAGGGAGAAAAATTTGCATACAAGGTTTTGCAAAGGAATATGTTGAAAACCATCTTTGTATGTATTTAGGAAAATAAAATGCTATTTAAAAAAAGATATGGACCTATATCAAAGTATAGTATCTTTGACACAAAAGTGAGCAGAGGAAAAAAGAACATGTTGGAAAAAGAAAATGTTGGAAAATATAATTGAGGATTAAGAAATGAAAGAAACCAAAGACTCTTCAATTTTTTTTCAAAAAGTCCTGTCATAATACTTTTACTCCACTTACATCAACTTAATACACGTTCTTAATAATTATAATTGGATTGTTCATGAAAACTTCATAAAACATTAAACAAAGCTAGCCATCATCTCAGGTTATTTCCTTGTTAACTATTTTTATAGCACAGGCATGTTAGGCAAGTATTAAAAAAAATCACAAAAGCAAAAACCCTAAAAAAGTTAAATACATGTGGTGATTGTTTTTCTACTGTGCTTGAGTGACTTTATAAATATCAAGCAATTCATTTTTACTTCATCTTGTATTGTTCTTAGGTTGCCTTAACCATTTAAATACAAATAAAATGAGTGCAACAAAAATAATGAAAACAAACAGCAGGTAACTTTACGAATAATGGAATATGAATTATTTCTGCCCTTCTCTAGTCATCATATCTCTCAGCCTGCTTAGCCAATTTGTTCTTCTGCACTAGCTCATTATTATCCATGACTGAATGTTCTGTTCCTAGATTGAGTGGTGATGGTGGATGGATGCATAGGAGGTTCAGTGGCAGTAAACTTCAGAAGTCTTATGTCTGTATATCATTTTCCTCAAGAAGAGAGTCATAAATCACCAGATAATTGTATTTTAACAGAAAATGTATGACTACAGAGATCAAAATCAGCAACAAAGTTGAAGAAAAGATAAAAATGAAAGTCACTGGTTGTGATTACAATAGCTGTAACCTTTCCTATACAAACAATTGATGGCTAAAAATGGAAAAGAAACAAAAGCCATCAATTTTATTACCACCATTTTCATAAGAAACTTACCTGATAACAAAACAAATTTCACAATAAGGACATACTCCAGAAGCCAACTTAGTTAACAAATACTTTTATGTTCTTGCAAAGAAGAGAGAAATAGGTGTCCCTAAATTTTGTCCCAAGTGTTTTCTTCTTCTTCTTCTTCTTCTTCTTCTTCTTCTTCTTCTTCTTCTTCTTCTTCTTCTTCTTCCTCTTCCTCTTCCTTCTCCTCCTCCTCCTCCACCTCCTTCTCCTCCTCCTCCTGCACCTCCTTCTCCTCCTCCTCCTCCTCCTCCTCCTCCTCCTCCTCCCCCTCCTCTTCCCTTTGGGGCTTAGTAGATTTGGGAAACATTTGTGAGAATATTGGAGAAAGGTCTATGCAAAGGTTGGTTAGATCTTTACAATGGTTAAGACTTCAGATATTAGTTCTTCAAATGCTGCTGTTGCTCTGTGGGGTTGGCACAAAGGCTGAATGTCTAAAACACCTCTAATCAATTACACAGGCAAAAATTACCTTCTTATTAAATCCATCCTTCACACAACTGCAAAAATAATATTCCTAAATCACAAATCTGACCTAAATCACTTCCCTGCTCAACAAATTCCCCAGTGGCTCCTTATTATATCTATGATCAAAAGCTAACTCCTCTATTTGACATTTAAAACCCTTCACTACCTGGCTCCAAGCCAAGGCTCCTGTCTTCCCAGCCTTATTATACAAGGTCTAGAGTATTGGAGCATTTTTTTGCTCTAATAGGGAATAAGGGAAATAACCTACATATATATATATAATTCTCCTTTATTTGCTCTACCATCCAAACTAACTATTCTTTTTGGTGATCCTTATGCATGATGTTTCAAGGCCCTGTGCCCTAATACAGATTGCTTTCTATATCTTGATTGCACTTCTTCCTCTCCTGCATTTTTTAAAATCCATAGTTTCCTTCAAAGCTCAGCTCATGTAATATTTCCATGTGGCCTTCCCTGATTTCTCATGAAATGTTACTGCTGCTCCCCAACCTCTGAAGTCACATTATATCGATTTTGGGCATATTTTGTACATATTTTAAATGTGTTATCTCCCTTAGTACATTATAAACTCTGAGGACAAAGTCTATTTTATTTTTGCCTTTACATTGCTAGCACTTAGAACAATAGAACAATGCCTAGCACATAGTATGTGCTTAATAAATGCTTGTTGATTGGTTGTGTTGATCCATTCCCCAGATGCCAACACAGAATCTGGTATAAGGATCTACACTAAGATGCCCTTAATGCATTCATCCAGTTCCAAGGTATCAGAATATCACATCCTTTCATTATACTCACACTTGCATATTTAATATTCATTTGATAACTAATTTACACTCTCTTCACTCTTCTCTATCTTTCTCTCTGTCTCTTTCTTTCTCTGTCTCTTACCTTCCAATCCTACTCCCATTCTGTTCTTCATTTTCAAAGAAGAACATGACATCAGGGAGATGATGCCATGATAAGCAAGTGAATGTAAATTGGATTTAATTGAGGGATGGCTGTGCAAGGTCACCTGCTTCATTTTCTCCTCCAGAGCCATCTGGGTAGAATTCACTCAATAACTGCTTTTTGCTCTCTTCATCACAACCACAGCCAATATGTATTATATACAATCAATGCTCAATGTTCTTTCACAAACATATCCATGGACTGGTTTTTACCATCACATCATACCACCAAGATCAAAGTGAGAAAGCTTTGATATTCTCTTAGACCTCTGGATATAATTAATACTTGAAGACATCTATACAAATACACAAGCATCCCTACACAACCACCTGCCTTCCTCTGGGCCTTTCGGTATTAATAATCTCAGGGTATATAGTGTTTATATTTCCATGTTCTAGTTCAACAAGGTAAATTAGATGTCTGGTCCACTGCCCAGAACTTGAAACTCTCCCAAGAAGAGGTACTCACTTTGCCTCTTTGGACTATAACTCCCACAAATTTAAGGTGTCAGACTCTGAGGACTGGCTAAATTCATGTTAGAAAGTACAAATAGTACTTAAGAAAATAAGTTGAGAAGAATAGCTGAGATCAAATGAACTATGTACAGAGTGTATAGACCAAGAGGAACACAATTTTGAATCAATATTTCTAAATTATTTTTGAAAAGAAAAATATATAAAATAACTTGTTCATCACAAGTGATATTATTACTCCCCCCCAAAAAAAGAAAATCAAGAGCACAACAATAACTACTAGCCCATCTGTGACAGTTTTTTTTTCTTTATAAGTCTTATCTATCATATATCAAATGGACTTGGTGAAAATATAAAATGGAAACAGGCTTTTGAGAGTTATTCACCAATAAGACAATATCACCATAGTTCCACCATTGATTGAAAAGAATCTCACTGTATTTAATGTTTATTCATGATTTTTTTTAAAAAGGATTTTGACATCATAAAACAGAAAACAGCCTCAAAGGATTTTCTCCAATCAAATGTCTCCCATGCATATATTAATATTATAAAAGTCCTTGATCAATGCAACCACAGAATAACTTTGACAATCTTCTGATCAACAATATCAAGTGAGATATAAAAGAAAGAAATGCTTTCTTACCAAATGTGTTGCTACTGTCCTGAAGTCTGTCTTGCATGAATTCCAATGGGAAAAGCAATTTCCTTTGGATGCTGACGTCCTTCATATGCTTCTGTTTGGGGATGACAATATTATCTCATCAAAGTCCAGAATATCTTAGACCCTCTTTTACATGGTCTAAAACTACTATAAGATGACCACTCTACTGATGAAGCAGCATTATTTAGTAGATTGTCAGAAAAAAAAAGTCAAAAAAGCAGGGTTTAAATTTCTCTTCTGATACTTACTGATATGTGATATCAATTTCTCTGTACTTCAATTTCCTCATCTCTAAAATTAAAGGAATCGATTCAGTGGTCTCTAATATCCCTTCTAGCTCCAAATTCATGATCCTAAGTGTCATAGAGGAAGAGGAAATGTAGTGCCAGAGAAACTGAAGCAAGATAGAGATTAGAGAGGCTTTTAATATTTTAATAGTAGAGAGTTGGGACTGGTGGCCAAACAGGATCCATGTTGACCCCCAGCTGGCTGAATCAGACTCTTGTTTCAAAGCATTCAGCAATGAGCAAGGGATTCCAGAGACTTTTATAGGGCTCCAGTGATTAGGGAAACAAAGGCAAGGGTAGATGGGGTAGAGCACTGGGTGGCTGGAAGTTCCAAGAAAGGACCATAAATTCAGTTCTGACAGGTTGGGAGTAAGGAAGAACCATAAATTCTGATAAGTTGGGTGGGAAGAAGCTAGGAGACAAGATGTCTAAGGCAGAAGATAGGGGGTGTCATCTAGGTATTTGAGATAAGCCATCTGGAGTTTTATGACTTTGGAATACCAATGGCCAGAGCTCTGCAACCCTAAATATGTCAGTTCTGATGGCCAGGAGGGGGGAGGGGGTTTGCCACCAGAGAAACTTAAGGCAGAACAATTCAGGGAAACTGAGGCATAATACTAAATGGATTATTTTGAAAACACTTTTTATATTTTGGCATTAATTGGGTAGGCATTTCATTAAGTTAGTACATCTTTCTCTTTTTCTGGCTGGGACAGATCAAGGCTATAAGTGAATTATAAAGCATCTTAAAAGACCTTTTATATTACTAATCCTTCTGATTTGTGAAACTCCTTTCAAGTTCTTGGTCTTGCTTCTGACTCCTTTCTTTAATCTATCTTCATTTTTATTTTTCCCTATTCAGGCTTGAGGTCAGAAAGACCTCAATCCAAATCTGACCTTAGACACTAGCTGTGTGACCCTGTGCAAGTCATTTAAATCTGTTTGTCTCTGTTCCCAATCTGTAAAATGCTAGAGAAAGAAATGGCAAACTATTCTAGTATTTTTGCCAAGAAAATTCCCAAAGAGGTCATGAAGACTTGGACTCATCTGAAATGAATGAACAACAATCCTTTTCTTTTTACGTTTTTCCTGCTTACTTTCCAATAGGTGGAAAAAGAAAAGATGACTTTCTGTCTTTGATTTTCTTTCTTTGTAAGTGTATCCTTTGTACATAGACTTCATTTTATCATTTATCATTATCTATGTCATCTATGGTAGATACTTCCTTTCCCTCTCTTTAACAATATTATAATGATTTTTTTCAGTTTTGAATGTAAAATATTATAAATATTAGTTTACTAGTATCTGAAAGGATGGAAACAACTCCTTGTATCAGAACCAACTAATCAATACCAGAAAGCCTGACTTCAAATGTCATTAACACAGTATGGTCAGTTTATTAGACAAACATTTGATGTAACTCCCACGGAATTACACTTTTGCTCAACTGTTCGTTAAGCTGTATAGGCCAAGATACACAGTGTTTCCTGGCCTGTCAACTTGATCCCTGGTACTGCTGCATGTGTTGAGCTGAGCAAGAAGGGACCACTTCTAAGTTCCTCAGCTGCTTCTCAGTGAGCATGAAGATGCTCCAGGGTTTCCTTGGACAGGGTGATTATGTGCACCTGCTCAGACAGTGAGGTTTCCATCTGGCTGTCCATCATATTAAGACTCTGGATATGCTCAGTTTGGTCATGCTGAGCAGAAAGAATCAAACCCTGCAGGTGTTCTGGCTGCTGAGTGAGTACTGTCAGGTCAGCAGCTTGGTCAGCTGCCATACTCTGGGTCCTTCCGTTGTGACAATGCTGATTCCTTGACTATGACTAGGCATGAAATTGATGTTATGGACTGAGTCTGACTAAGAGTTGAATTTCTTGCTCTCCAGACGTGGAAAGTTGATACTGCTGGAGATGGAGAATATTCCTAACTTCTTCTGGGTTGCTGCTGCTGGGAGCACTAGAAGCTTCTGGAAAGGGTTTTTCTTTGCTATGGATTTTTAAGTGAGCCTTTAAGTTGTCTAACCATGCAAACTGCAAATTACACTCGGGGCAGGAAAAAGGCTTTTTGCCTGTGTGCAATATACAGTGTCTCCTCTTAGCACTGGAATCAGAGAAAGATTTCCTACATATGCTGCAAGAATATGGCTTTTCTCCTCTGTGTGTGTTCTTAGATGTTTCTTTAACTGAGATACATCCATGAATTTGCGATGACAGTGGTTACACTCCGGCAACGAATGGCATGTATGAACTCGGTAATGACTCTTTAGCTGTCTTTTCTGGCTGAAATACTTTCCACATTGATCACAGGTAAAAGACTTCTGTCCTGTGGGAAGGCTCATGTGCTCCAGTAGAGAATGCTTTGTAGTTAAAGCCTTATTGCAAACAGTGCAGGTATATGGTCGTTCCC
This sequence comes from Myrmecobius fasciatus, assembly GCA_023553655.1. Classification (NCBI taxonomy): domain Eukaryota; kingdom Metazoa; phylum Chordata; class Mammalia; order Dasyuromorphia; family Myrmecobiidae; genus Myrmecobius; species Myrmecobius fasciatus. The sequence continues at coordinate 35,575 of JAJPUD010011710.1, forward strand.
CTGTGTGCATCTTTGTATGAACCTGCAATGAGTGCTTCTGGGCAAAACCTTTTCCACACTCATTACATTTGAAAGGTCATTCCCCTGTATGACTTCTCTGATGGATTGCTAAAAAGTGATTGTACTTAAACACTTCGCCACATTCCTCACAGAGAGCCTCAGAACCGGGACATTTTCTTCTTTCAAATACTCTCTTGGCTGAATACTGATCATCTTCATCCCCAACACGTTTGTAATCTTTAAGTTTAACAGATCTCTGAATTCTGTGCTTGCTATAGCAACTCTGACTGCCTTGTACATCCTGGGACTTAGGATCACAGTTCTCATCTTCTGTAGGCACTTCCACAGCGCTTGACTCACAAGCACGCTCAGATTCTTCCACTTCTCTTACTGGGATCTGTTCATTTGATATACTATTGCTTTCTTCTACTGTTTTTGACATAGAGTTTTGTTTATTTTGAACAGAATTATTTTCTCTGAGCTGAATGTCTTCAAGTGAAGCTATTTCTGGTTTTACTGCTTGCAAGTTTTTGACTTTTCTTGGTCTCCCTCGTTTTCGCTTTGGAGGATCATCATTTTTCTTATTAGAAATAACAACTACTGGAGCTCCACCAGTAGCCAAAGAGGTTGGATTTGTTGAGTTATGATTGCTTTGATAATCAGTGTAAGCATTTACTAAGTCATACACTTTTAAAAATTGAGCAGTAGCCAATATTTGTTTTGTACTTTTTTCACTGGCATGAATATAACTGGTATAGATTCCAGCAGTATACTAAATGTGTCTGCTAACATACCTTCCAGCATATAAATGGACTGGCCTATCTCCCCTTCTTCTGTAAACATCATTGAGAAATACTCACTACTGGCACTACTGTGGGCCCTGAAATGTACATTTTCCACTATTAGAGTGATATCACAGAGAAAGACTCTTTTCCTTTGTTCTTCAAAATTAGCTAGAATGGTACCACTCTGAGCCTCTGAATGTGCAACAAGCTTTTCAGAAGACACTGCAGTTTCTTCTGCCATTTTTGTTCCAAGCCAAAAAAGGTCTAAACCTTGGTTGGGGCAGTGGGGCTCCCGCGGATCACCTGGATGAGGCCCGAGGCTAGGATTAGGGCTGTGGCCTCACCGAGAACAATATTATAATGATTAAAAACTACACTAATGTATGAAATCAGAAGGAAGAAAAAAGATTCTTTACAAAATATTTGTATCTAAGGCCCATAAGTTGTTTCAATTTTTATTTTGTAAATTTCTGTTTCCTAATTATTTCACCATCTGTGACTGTTTCATTGTGTAAATAATTGCAAATTGTTTAATGATTACTAGAGCAAAAGATAACATGAAAATATATTTAATGATTGTATGTACTATTGTGCTATTTGTGTTTCATTTGGTTATCCTTTTTTTCATAGTTCATTTTGTACTTTAGAATAAAAAACATTTCTAATCCCTACTCTATCACTAATAATAATTATTTTAAATACTGACATTGTTGTGACTCTTGTGTTAGAGGTTGTTTTGTTTTTTTTTTTTCCAATACAAAGGGCTCAAGTTGGCTTTAAAAAAGTTTTTTTGACATCTTTTCTTCTCATGGGACAGACATTTCCTGATGTATACTCACCCATTGAACTGTCCCTTGTAACAAAGAAAAATAGCTTTAAAAAAGAAACAAAACAAAATACAACAACAAAGTGTCTACATTTTATACAATTGACCATATTCTGCAACTAGCTACTATACCTGTTTCTTTATTTTCTATGAAAAAGAAGCTATTTTTGGATACATCAACCAGTGGCCTAAATTTTAGTCATGTGAATATTTGAAAACAATGACAGTTAACTGCTAGATGGTTGTGGTGGTTGTTATTGTTATTGTTTGTCCTTCATTCTTGAAGGACACTCTTGTCATTAACCATGATAAGGAAAATGGTGCCATGGCATGCAAGTGAATTGGATTTAAGTGGGGAGAGCTGTGCAAAATTACCTGCCTCACTCTTTCATGCAGAACCATGTGAGCCCAATGATATCGATTAGAATGACTAGAGAAGGCCCTCAGTGGGGCCTATTTGCCCTTATAGTAGATATGAATATTCATCTTAAAAATATTTTTTTCAATTAACAACTATTTATTTTCTCTCTCTCCCCCACACTGGTAATAAAGAAAAAGAAAACCCTTGTAATAAACATGCATAGTCAAACAAAATACTTAGTTGGTCATTTCCAAATTTGTACGTATTATTTTGAAACTCATCTCCTCTCTGTTGCTTTATCATCAGCTCTCAGAAATTGTGATTGATCATTGCATTGATCAGTTTTCCAAGTCTTTTCTAGTTTTTTTCTTTGTAAAATGTTATCCTATAACTCATTCTGATTCTGTTTGCTTTACTCTGGATCAGTTCATAGAAGTCTTCCTAGGTTTTATTGATGACATCTTTTGTCATTTCTTATAGTAAAATGATATTCCATTCATATACCAAAATTTGTTCAATCATTATTTTGGATCCTCTTCACCATATTCTTTGACCAAGTTCACCATAAATCTTATGTGTTTTCTAAAGATAAATCATTTGATTTTAACTTTTGGATAAAGGCTTGGCTGGGTCTGAGGCTTTGTTATTCTTACTTCTATGTACCATAAAAAAGAATTATTTCTTTAGAAGCTTAGTCATTTTTGATTATACTTTGTGATCTCTTGAGTTCTTGTTATGGAATGACTTTAATTGTCCTAGGTATTATGTTCCATAGAGCTAGTCCTGACAGTTAGTTTTAGCAACAGTTATGAGGATCCCTCTTAGCAAATCCCCAAATCTTTCTGAGCCTCAGTTTTCTTTTTTATACAATGAGGAGGGTTGGACTAAATAACCCCTAAAACCCTTTTCAGAATCTATTATATTTTACCAAATTTCTCTTGGTGTGCAATAGGTAAAGCACTGGACCTGGAGTCAAGAAGACCTGAATTCTAATTTAACTTCACACTCTTACGATCTAAATTTGGACCTTTGTTTTCCTCAGTTCCCTCAGTTGTAAAATGGAGATAATAACAACATCTACCTCCCAGGATTGCTGTGAAGACCAAATGAGATAATATCTATAAGATGTACTGTGTTTTCAGTGCCTGGCAAGAGTAGGCACTCAATAAATGTTGGTTCCCTTTTCCTTCTACCCCTTCCTTAAATGTAGCACCATTTTCTTACAAATCTAACCTAGTTTTGTCTCTACTGTTTCTTCTCTGTAAATCCTCAGACATGCCCCCTCTCCCTTATCCCCCAATGGAGGGAAGGGTAGAGGAAGGGCTTCCTTAGTTGTCATGGCATTGCTTAGATTATACATGCTTTCTATCCATTCTCCTTCACTCTTACTATATAATCTACTTATCTTCTTTTCTGGTCATGCATCTCTTCAATGACATCTACTCTACACCATTTCTCCTGCCTTAATTTTTTTTTCTTTTTTTGTTATAAACTTAATGAACATCAACAACTTGAAAAATTCTATATAGAGAGAACAGGAAAAAATGCTCACTATTTAGAAAAATATAAAGAAAGGTATAGAAAATATAGAAGATAGATAGATAGATAAAAAATCAATATATAGTGAACAGGAAAAACCTGAAAAAGTTAATGCTATTGCCCCCATTTTACAGATGAGGAAGACTGAGGCAGAGAGAGGTTAAGGGACTTGCCACATAGCTGCATGATTTGTCTTTCTGAGACCAAGTCCAGTATTCAACCCACTATCTTATCTTGCTGTGTCTATAAATGTAAAATACTTACCTATAATACAAATTAATATAATCCAACAAAGAAAACCAATACATTGACCAGTCTGAAAATTTGCACATCATTTTATACCTCTAGTCTATTAGCTCTTTGATAAGAGGTGGAAAGCATGATTCATTATCAGTCTTCTGAAGTCATGATTGGTAATTTCATAAGTCTTTGTAGTGTTATTTCCCTTTACATTATTGTGCACATTGAGTAGCTTTTTCTCTTACTTCTATTCACATTGCTTGTAATAAGTTCTCTTAGGTAAGTTTGAATCTATCATAGTTGTATTCTCTTATATTTATTGTGGTTCAGTCATTTTAATTATGTCTGACTCTTCATGACCCCAATCTGTGACCAAATACTGAGGTACTTTACATTTTCTTCTCCAGTTCACTTTATAGATGAGGAAATTGAAACAAACAGGGTAAAGTGATTTGCCCAGAGTCACACAACTAGCATATGTCTAAGATTACTCCAGGCCCAGCACCGTAAGCTCTGGAATTGGTGTATAGAGTCAGACAATGTGAGAGAAGAGCCTTACCTCTCTTTCTCTCTTTTTAGATTTGAAACTCCCTCAACTTTGAATCCACTTTTTGCCTGAGCTCAAAACTTGGGTTCCTTAGTAGGAGAGGCAACCTTTCAGTTTCCTGGGGTATTGTGAGAGATATTGTTACACATATAAGTCATTTCCCTCTTTTTTTAAACTTCTTTGGGATATATGCCTGGGTTATATATCACTGGGTTAGTTTAGTATATGCCTAGTATAGTGATTTGGACAGGGGTGGGGATTATAGTTTTTTGCACAGTTCTTTGTAAAATGTCACAGGCAATTCTTGACCATCATATACTTTCCTGTTTCTCTATGAATAAACTTCCCTGGCAAATTTTCTGTAACTCAGAGTTATGTCAATGTCAACTTCTAATTGTAGTTTGAAAAGGGGTTTTATTGGTAAGCTAACTTTCTTTTTAGTGGCCAATATCATTCTGTCAATATTCATGCTCCTGCTCAAGTATCAGAACATTATGCATAGTAAGAACAATATCATAACAAATATTAACTATAAAACACAAAACTATTCTGATCAAGACAATGATCCAAGGCAATTCCAAAGGACTCATGATGAGAAATTCCATCTACCTCCAGGGAGATAACTGATGAACTCTGAGTTCAAATCAAAGCATTCTTTTTTTTTTTAAACTTTGTTTCTTGTTTGTTTTTTGCAATATGGCTAGTATGGAAATGTGCTTTGCATGACTTTATATGTATAGTTGATATATTGTTTTCTTCTTATTTGGTGAGGGAAGATGGAAGAAAGGAAGAGAATTTGGAATTTTAAAAAATTTTAATACATGTTAATATATATAAAAATATATTTAAACTTTTTAAAATGTATGCTGGTAAGTAAATTTGTAAGAATTAAAATAAGATCACTATGCTTGCACTGTTTCCTTTTGAAAGTGATGGAACCTTTCATATAAATTGTTATTCTTTTCTTTCTGAGTAGACCAACTATTGCCTACTGTTTGTTTATATCCACAATGCAGCATCATGACATCCAGGAAGATACTGATGGAAACGTGGTCATCCCCCAGCACAAGCAGGCCTCATTGCTGCATACATCCATCAACTCTTACTTTAATCCATATAAGTAAAATGATGCTCCCAAACAAGCAACCAGGCAGAGAATCCAAGCTTTGCAAATCATATAAATAATCATTGTTTATTGACTCAGGAAAATTGTTTAAATATAAGAAAAATTAGACTAAGGCTAAAAGAAATTTAGTTGTGGACAGTAAAAATTTCAGTTGAAAATACAATCCATAATATTACTCAGCATGTGGTCATGATAATGGTGCTCATTTTCGTTAGATAGTAATTTAATCAAGAGGTAAGAATGAGCCCAAAATCTGGGGAGATGGAAGGGAAACCTCTTGAAAATCTGGACAAATCATGAGTCAAATACATGAAAATCCAGATTTGTCACTGGGTCCTTTCCTTGCAAATAGTTCCACTTAGTTTTCTCTATCCCTTTCAGAGTAGAAGAATGAATTCCAAACAGTGCACACTGTAAACCTGTATCTACAAAATGGATTATCTTTGGAAAGATGATCTCATCATTTCATTATTAGGCAAAAAAGGCTAATTTTTATTATCAGACAGTGCTGATTCTGCTATTTAAGTGTGAGAAGAAAGATCTAGAGTTTTTTCATCTAGAAGAATACAGAACAAAAAGACACTCATTCTACATTGTCCATTCCAATTATACTAAGAGAAACATCTGAGGTGACTTTCTTGAACCCTACAGAAACCAAGGGTCTGATGGGATTAAAAGGAATTTTCATATCTAACTAGGAGGAAGGGCTTGCAGTTGAAGGAGAATGAAAGAGAACTCAAGTATTAAAAATATGGCTTCTTTGAGTGACTGGCTAAAGCTGCAGAAGATTGAAATGACTCCTTTAGTTAGCTGGTATAAGAGCTAAGAGACCCTACCCTTTGAAAGGAAAAGAAAGGCTGTGCTGCAACTACAAATCAATAGAAAATAAGAAATTACTAACAGCAAAGATCTGGCTGAGACTGACTCAGTCAAGATACCAAGAGATAGCTGCAAATGGATGACAAATAGGCCAAGAAAGTATTCTCCTCTCCCCCCCCCCATCAGTATACATCAAAAGAGTAGATTGCAGCCTGATGATATCATTAGACTAGCAGATGACACCAGCATTTCTATGACTAGGTCAGTAAATAGCATCAAGATAAACAGTTAATGAGACAGTTTGGGAAAGAGGAGCATGAATTACCCTGAATTACACCCATGAATTACACATGTTTCTGGGTTACACGTCCCCCAAGTATGTCCTCTCTCCTGTGTACTGCTTTGATCATACATGCTACCTTGCTTGTGTCTTCTTCATGTGAGTTCTCTGCCTATGTGCATTCCCTGGCTATTTGTCCATATGTTTCCTCTTCTCTGGATATGATGATCTTACATATAAGGGGGTAGGGAAATACTTTGTTTTTTATTTTGCCATATTATTGTCTTTCACTTTGAGCTAGCATGTCACATGATTGATTTGGTAAAAAGAAACATCAACGAGTGCTAGGGTACGGGACCCTGCTGAGAGGGAGTACCGAGGCCACCTTGACCTGTGGTGCACAGTAAGTTTTCTGCCACATTGCAGAAATGCCCTTTTTGAGCAAGGAGCACTGATACACAGCATGGGAATGGGTTGAGCCTGAGGGTCACAGCTAGTTGCTTGTGAGCAGGGGATGCCTTGACAGGGCCTCTCTCCTGTGAGCGAGTTGCTGACGTGGCTGGGTCGGCTCTCCTCCCACTGGCAGATACCATGCATACACAATGTCCACAAGCTGCTTCTCTGAATGGTGATTGGAGATTGCCTACTGTTCACACACTGATCACACTTGCAAAACTGTATATCAACAAGGCTGTGCAACATAATAAACTGGAGCTCTTGTCACACCCTGTGAGTCTCCCATCTCCTCCATCTCTACTCTGAGATAAAAAAAAAATGAGATCAATTCTCATTTTGAGCTCTTAAGATGGCTGCAACAAACAGGGTGTTATGAACTGTGATTTTGAATGGATGATGACCCAAAGTATATTTGGAAGCTGGATAGCTTTTGGGAGGTTCATATTCTTTGTAAAAATCAATTTGATTATTTTGACTTATCACAGATCCACACACCACTTTCTATCTGCTGCTCTGACTGGTTTTAACTCCTTGGAATAAGATACTCTTGGGTATTTGTCCTCTCCCTCTTCCCTTCCTCCTAAATTCTGCCTCCTTTTTTGTATTGTGTCCCCTCCTACCCCCAAGAAATTGTTGCATCTTGAGAGCAGAGACTGCTTTTCTTTTGTTAATTATATTCCCACCATATAGAGCATTGCCTGGCACAGAGTAAATGCTTGATATGTGTTAATTGGGTTTGAAGATCCAAGTTGGAAGACATTTCAGTCCAAAATCCTTAGAGATGAGGAATCTGAAATCTAGAGAGGCAATATGACTTCCCCAGTCACAAAGGTGATCTCTAGTCCTTGATTCCAAATTCATTACTCTTTCCAGTGTACCCTATTGCATCATCCTTGCTGGGCTGAATATATAAAAGCATTGAAGCTCCGTTTTTGCTGACAGAAATAGTATTTGGAAATGAGGATGAGGAAAGATGCTCAATGCATGACTCAGAGAGGGAGCAAGAGAGAAAGAGATATAGGGATATGATTGGTGTAGTTGGTATTTGGGCACCTCTACTGCCCCTTCCTTTATGTAGCTTGATAGAACAGTCTGAGTCTGAGATTACTGGCAGACATGAGACTGCTTCTGGCTGGAGATAGTTGTTAGATTTCCATGTGGGTATTTATACCGAGGAAAATAATAAGCACTACAAATCAGAGCTTGATTTGTTATGTGTATTGTCTGGGCTTAAGAAAGTGATGGAGGAAATGTTAATAAAAAAGCGTGTTGTGTGTATATTTTTTCTCAGAGTACTGGTTGTTAAACATTTACCCAGCTGACTAACCCTTGATGGCAAGTCTTATTGCTGAATAATTATTCCTATAAGAGAACTAATGCAAATAGTGATATCTTTTTTATCTTCCTTCACTTTATTCCAATCCAAAGCTTAGTTTCTGCTTAGTGCTTAGGATAAAGGAATTGTTCACAACAATATCTGTGTTGTATACTTTTATTACTATGAACGGGAAGGCAGAGGGAACATCAGTGTCTGGGGTGATGCACCAATAGAGGGAACCAGACAAATTCAGAATCTTTCAGGATCACCAGATTCTTTCTGACTGGGGCTCTAGAGCTAAATGAAAGAAAGTCTTGTCGTTGTTGTTCTTGGTTTTAATAACATTTAACTCCCCAAACAGAAGGAAAATTAATTCAAACAACAACAAACTAAGGATGAGATCTCCATGTATACCAATATATGGAATGGAATGAAAAAGAAAATTCAGTGCAGACCAACTTTTTTTTTTTTTTTTTGCTGAGGCAATTGGGGTTAAGTGACTTGCCCAGGGCCATATAGCTTCGAAGTATTAAGTGTCTGAAATCAGATTTGAACTCAGGTTCTCCTGACTTCAGGGCTGATGCTCTCTCCACCATACCACCTAGCTGCCCTTAGGGAGAGTGACTTTAGTAAGTACTCAACACAACAAATAGAATAAGAATATATTTCAATCACAGAGAACCTGGCCAGCTGAAAGAGGCCACCAAAAATGTAGCACAAATCTTTAAAATGCCATTTTAGTTTGTTTAGCTTTTTGTTAACAATTTATTCAAATCAGAGAAGTTTAACTTTACTCACCAAACCTCCTTCTACTACTTAAATCTGCTTATTTAAGGCTGGTTCTTTTGTCTAGGAAAAACTCTAGATTGAGTTTTGTTTTTGTTTTTTAGAAAATCCCACTTTGAGAAGTTTTTAAAAATTCAAAATCCCAATAATTTTCTTTCATTTAGCTCTGTAACCCCCAGCTGAACCAAAAATCTAACAGGGTTTTTTTTTTCCTCTGCCTTTATTCTCTCTTTTTCTGAATACTCTGCTAATAGTTGCTGCCTTTTTCTCTCTGTCTTTGCATTCATTATCATGAAGCATACAAATCAGAAACGATCTAACAGGAGAAGCATGTTAGTGTGAGCAGTATGTGAGTAAGAGCAACAAGGCAGTAGAATATAGTGATTTAGAAGAAAGGGCCCTGATTTGGAGACAGAGAAACTGGGCTCAGGTCCCAGATGTGCTACTTACTGCTGGGCGAGGTTGGGCAAATCCTTTTATTGCCATGGGCTTAAGTTTCCACAACTCTAATATGAAAAGGTTAGAATAAATGATCTCTAAAGCTCCTTTCAGTAATAAATATGAATTAGTAAACTATAAGGGAAACATTTTTCTTACAGGCATGCATATATATGCCTTATAAAGGACACCATGAATTGAATAAGATGCCATCCAGACATTCACAGGGACACGAAGGACTTACCCCAGTGGGCATATTGCCATTTTCCCTGAAGTACATGTATATATGCCATCCTGTTCTTTCTGCCTATTCTTTTTTTTTTAGGAATAATATAAAAATATATACTACTGATGTTCCTGGAAAAGACTTGATAATCTGTTTCTAAAATTCCCTTCATTGATCATCATTCTCCTATTCATGTTGATCCTCCTGTTAGAATGTAATTTCCTTGAAGACAAAGACTATTTCACTTGTATTTGTATCCCCATCACTTGACATAATGCTTGAATCTTGTTTAATAAGTGCCCATTGTTTGACTTGATTGGTCAACTTAGTATGTAGAATAAGAATGTATTTCAACCACAGAGAACTTGGCCAATTGAGAGAGATCACCAGAAATGTAGCACAAATCTCTAAAATGATATTTAGCTTTGTTTAGTTTGTTAGCAATCTATTCAATCCAAAAATAGTTCATCCAGAATACCATCACAACACATTTAAATACACACAGGGTAATCTTAGATCTATTATAGGAAGAGATCTTGGAGTAGGGCAGGAACGTCATTTGGGCTATCCCTTTTTCAGTTTGCAAAGTGAGTTTTTCTTAGTATCTCAGGTTCCTTGGCTAACTTTCAATAACAGGAACATAGAACATTCAGGGGTTCAAAGTCTTTAGAGGGAGACACAGTTATTGCTGGAATTGATCTTGGGTTCAATTTTTGCTTGTGTCAAGCTGAGTTGTAAACTTTATTTGCCAATGCTTGGGCCAAGAAGAGGAAAGTTAAGGAATAGACTGGCAGGATACATGTAACATAAGCTGTTGGAATGTGGAACAAACAACCCTTTCAATTATTTCTCTTTGAATTATCCTGAGAGCAATGGTCGCTACCCAATCTCAGTTATTGGCATTGGGAAGAAGCAAAATGATCCAGTCATTCACAAACTAGTCCATAGCATGGTCTACAAACTATTCAGTGATCTTTTGTGTTTTTCATCTGAGAAAGCCAAACTGGTCTCAGATGCTTATCCTGTTTACCTCAGTTTCCTCATCTGAAAAATGAACTGGAGAAGGGAATGGCAAAAAAAAACTCCAGTATCTTTGCCGAGAAAACTCTAGATGGAGTCACAAAGAATCAGACATATTTCAGCTCTTTCACCAAATTTTTCCCTAAAAAATTGAACAGCAAGATCTTGTACATATATGAGGGCTCCAAGGGTTATTATTTTTAATTTTATCATGACTCTACAATAGCATTACACATTAATTTCATAACTGTAAAACAAAAGAAAATGTCAATGGAAACAGATCTGAAGAAATTAGGATGCTATAGGAAATGATTTTTCATTGACCCTTGCAGAATGGACTCAGTGACTTACCAGCAACCTCTCCCCTCCCCCTACCAATTTCTCAACTCTGAAAAAGTCAGTTTAGTCATGCCAACTTGGATAAGTTTCAGCTTCTGTGGACAGTACTTACTAGGTTTGATTTTGGTTTCCAAGCTGTATATAGGCTGACTGGCTGAAAAGTGGGACCTACGGATGAAAACAGTAACAGAACCAAGAAAAGAATTTGGCTCCACTGATCCTTATGATTGAAATTGCAAACCATAACTCATAGTCTGAGTTCTTTAATTTTTTTTAAAAAAGAGAAACATTGTTAGTAAACAGGAAAAAGAAATTAATTTTAACAACTTGTGTATTGGCAAAAAATGTGGCCTGTGGAGGCCCAAGAAGAGGCTAAACAAATCCCTAACCAGGACTTCAAGTTGAGGACTTAGGAGGACATCCAGAACTCTTTAGAGCTTGTCCAAGGGGTATGCTCCAATTGATCACTCTAAGCAGTTCAATTCAACTCAATAAATATTTATTTAGTAATAGATGTTCAACAAACATTGATTAATGCTTGTCATTGTGCAAGGTACTGAAAGTGCTAAGATGAAAATTAGCATTGCCTTTAAGAAACTTCCATTCAGGTGGGAATAGATAAGTCTTGAAATGAAGATAATACAGTTAGGGTAGTTATATGGTGCAGTGAATAGAGCACGGACTCTGGAGTCAGGAGGATCTGAGTTCAAATTTAGCCTCAGATGCTTTATTCTTCCTAGCTATGTGACTCAGGGCAAGTTGTTTAACTCTAATTGCCTAACAAAAGGAAAAAAAAGATAGTAGACAATGGAGGTATTGTGTAGTACTAGATTTGGAATGAGAGGAACTCTCAATCCTGATATTTACTACCTTTGACCTAGACACCAGTAAGATTTGGTTCTTCCAATTTGGCAGGAGAGGTCTTTTTACTACTCTCCTGGCTTGTGCTCTGGTATGTGAGCAATCACAAGCACTTTTTTTCTGTCCTGGAACTGTGGCTATGATCCCAGCTTTGATTTTACTACACATCCAGGGACAGATCCAAGCCTGCAAACAGATTTCAAATATGGGCAATGCAAAAGAGACTTGCTCCCAGTACAGCAAAGGGACCCCAATAATCTCCTTTTTGCCCAGTTGTCTGATCCCCTTACACTCTGTGGGTTAAGAGGTCTGGAAACTGCCACTGCCGCCATTATTTCATTAGTCCTCAAGGCCTGTATTTGGTTGGCTGGTACTGGGACTATGCTCCCCTTTTATAGTCCCTAGTGTGAAGTTTCCTGCCAACTTTCCAAGTTGTCATGGCCTGGAAAATTGTTTTATCTCATCCTTTTGAGGATTTTGTCACTCCAGAATTTGTTTGAGGCATTATTTAAAGTTGTTTGGAGGGGTTTGGGGGAATGCTTAGGTGAGTCCTTGCCTTTTCTCTGCCATCTTAGCTGCACCCCAACCCCCAAGGATTTTTTTCCCCAAGGGTTGCTTTTTTTTTAAATGCCTTTTATCTTTTATACCATATTCATTACAATGTCCATTTCCTCCCCTTTAGCAAAGAAAAACAGTTCAGAGATTTTGATTTACAAAATGACCAAGTCTATCAACATATGCAATGATTCCCACATTACCCCCAACCTTCTGCTGAGAGAAGGGGAAGGTTTCATTATCTATTATTCATAATTAATTTGATCTTAACTGCCTTTTAGTGTTAATTTTTTGAATATTTACATAATATTCCACTGAAGGTTTTTGACCTGACACATCAAAATTTGTACATTAAGAGGATTATTTTAATTGTTTGAAGGGTAGAATGCAGAGAGAAGAGAGGAAAGGCATGGAGCCCACTTATGAGATTATTGTAATTATAATGAGGGCTTGCCAGTGTTCGCTTGGAGAGACTGAGACTAAAAACTTAGACTCTCCCCTCCCTCTCAGATAATGGCAGAGAGACAGAGAAGGATAATGACACAGACAGAGATGGACAAACAGAAAGAGAATGAATGGGAAATACAGGAAAAAAACAATGAAATGTCAGAGAAATTTGTCTTTGTGGTAGAGATAAGAGGGACCACCAGCAACCCCTGTCAGTCTCTGCCACCATAGTGTTATTTCTAACACTCTTGACACTGAAAATCAGATATCAAGGAAAATTTACTAAAGAAGAATCTTAAGGAATCGTCTTAACATTTCTGGCCCAAAGTGGGTTCCACACCTCTTCAGGAAGAGGAAGCACTGAGTACAGAAATGGGGGAACCTTTATACTTGCTTGTGTGACTCAGCTCCTCCCTTAAGAGATATATTTGCCCATTTTATCTGGGTTACAGTCTTTTTGATATGCCAACTATATGTTTCTCCTTAATATGTATAAAAATGCCCCCCCATCATGCATTCCATGTTCAAAAATGGCAGAAAACTCCTCCTCTGGGGTGTGTTGTTTAATATTCAATTAGCCCATTAAGCAGGCATGATTTGATTATTAGGTCATCGACCCCAACTAGTTTGGGCTGGATAGGTTATTATCTTAAGGCTAAATCTACCTGTGCACCTTCTTAGCCCCCAATTTCTTGTTTGCTCAAGGCTTCTATTGATCACTTAATTGTTCTATGAATCCTAATCTTCCTTAACTTCTTATATTCTGAAAACCTCAGGGTCAATGGTACTCATTCTCCCAATGCCACACTACCTCAAAGCTTGCAACACGGTGGAAACCCAACTTTTCAGCATTTCTCACAATAGGATAAAGAATGAGGTGAAGAGTGGGTACTTGGTGCTTTTTGTCTACGTGTCTCTGCCTCTGTGTGTGTGTGTATGTGTGTGTCTTTCTGTATGTATGAATGAGAGACATAGGGAATGAGAGAGAGAAGGGAGACAGACAAGAGAGACAGCAAGACAAGAGAGAAGAAAAGGGTAAGAGATGGAATGAGAGAAAAGAGGAGGAACAAGAGGAAGGGGGAAGGCAAGGTGAGAAGAATTTATTTATAAGTACTTACTATGTGCCAAGCACTGAGGATATGAATACAAACAAAAACAAAGTTAGACCCTATTCTCAAGAAGCTTATTATATTCCAAAGGGAAGATATCACATAAAAGAAAGCTGAAAAATAGCAGGAGTTATGGAGAAGCTATCTGTATAGGGGTTGACCCGTCATTTCAGTGTGGTCCAACTCAGGTTAAAAAGCAATGCAGGTAATTATGGGCTGAACCAGGTTTGGTGTGAGAATGGTTCATATGGGTATTTGCTCAAATGATATTTTTGGAGACAAACTTGCCAATCAGAGGAAACAATGGAAGTGTGAGGTATTGCCATCACAAGAAGGCCTTTGGAGTGGACATCAGGAAGTAAACCAGGGAGACTAGAGAAAAAACTGTTGTAGCTGAAGGCTGCAAGATTTCTAAGAGCCATGCAGAACACTGCAGTTGTTGGTCTAGTTTGACTAAAATCCCAGTGGTGAAACTTATATCCTCTTGTCTCTTACCCTTTGGGTCTCATGAGCTGAGAGTAATATAATCTGTTCTTCATTTCTTGAAAAATCGATTTTCTTTCTATACTTTCATTGCCATTGTTTGAAAAAATTCATTTATCTAATATAGCAACACGTGCATATGAGTCCTTTGGGAAAAAAAAATAATGAAAACAGCTAATCTGAAAGCTATAGTTGGATATATACATAGAGAAAACAGGAAATTTTCTTGTTAAATTAATGTGGGGGGTTCCAGCTGGGAAAGGTCAAATGAATTAAATAGATTTTATTGAAAATATATATTAAATTTCCTCAAAGCAGAGATCAAAATGAATCTTTCTGTTCATATTTTACCACAGTCAAAATTGAACTAAACAATGGCATCTATTTGGCACAGAGAATAATGTGCTAGATCTAAAGTTAGGGAGACCTGAGTTCAAATACAACCTCAAATACTTAATAACTGTGTGACCCTGAACAAGGACTTAAACTTTGTCAGTTTTAATTTCCTCATAAAGTGGTGACACCTGCCTCCAGGGGTTTTTATGAGGGTAAAATATTAGTTTCAAAGTGGTTTGTAAATCTTAAAACACTATATAAATGCTAGTTATTATTACAACTTATTAATACTATTAGAAATAGAATTTGAGTTATGAAATGTTATTGTTCTGTAAGAAATGATCAGCAGGAGGATTCCAGAAAGGCCTGGAGAAACTTACATGAACTAATGCTGAGTGAAATAAGTAGAACCAAGAGAATATTGTACACAGTAACAGGATTATGCAGTGATCTATTCTGATAAAGCCATGCCCATCCAGTCCAGAAAGAGGACTGGGGAAACTGAATATGGATCACATAGTATTTTCATCTTTTTGTTGCTATTTGCTTGCTTTTTGTTTTCTGTTTGATTTTTCTTGCGCAGCATGATAATTGTGGAAATATATATAGAAGAATTATACATTAGACTATAATGCTCAGGGAGAAACTGAGGCAGTATCACATAGTGGAAATTAGGTAATGCTTTATTGATGTTAATTGAGGATTCAGAATCCATAGCTATCGATCAGGACTGCTGGGACTCTTGTCTCAAAGCACACAGTCCATTATGAATTTAGACTGACAGACATGTCAGCCGACTGGATCTCAAATAGGTCCACCCCAGAGAGTTAGACTGACAGATGTGACAGCCAACTGAATAGGAGTAATGTCACAAATTATTCAATACCTCATTGATGGGCGTCACATGTTTTATAGGTTCCATAGCTCAGGGAGAAGGAACTCATGGGAACAGCTGAGAAACATCTGGGATCCAAAGAAACTATAAATTCAGTTCTGGCAGGTAGGGAGTAAAGGATGCCTGAGACAGAAACTAGGAAAGGAAGACAGTAAGTCTGGAGCCAAAAGATAAGGGGGATGTCGAGGCTGGCTATCAGGAGGTTTTATGACTTCTTTGGAATGTGAGTCCAATTACTTCTGAAGGTCAGAAGTGGGGGTTGCTATTCTGGGACAGAGCAATTAAGGGAAACTGAAACAGCAACTGAGGGAAAGTGAGACAGAGAAACTGTGGCACAACATTCCACACTCTCCTGAATATTCAAATCATGGAGTCACCTGCCCTAGATACCTGGAAGGTTTCAATACCATGATTGTGACTGACCCTACCAGGAGCAGATAATAAAACTATAAAAAGTGCAGGGACCTATGGCGATGGCAAGTCTCTCCCTGATAGCCTCAGAGCTGTTTAACAGCCTTCTTGCTCCCTGTTGCAAGCTTGTCAGGTCCTCTGCAGTTCTGGAGCTCCATCTCAGCCAGGGAACCCAGTCTGAGATGGGCAGTTCAAAGTTAGGTCTGCAGTGGTTTGTGTACTAGCCTCTGCTTACAAAGGGAGCAGTGCCCAAGGCAGCTGTGCTAGCCCCTGCAGGACTGCACAGGCCGTCAGACACTCCAAGGGGGAAGGGTGAGGCCCTAAGTTGCTCCACCTGTCCCCTCCCAGAAGAACAGACAGGCTAAAATGCTGCTGCAGATCAGAGCGTCAGAGTGTCAGAGTGTCAGAGTGTGCACACTGTGTCAGACCACCGAGGCAGGCACCCACGAACCCAGAGGCATAATAAGCAACTGCAACATAGGATACTGAGATGCTAAGTGACTGGGGTTACAGGACTGGAGAGGTGGATCAGAGAGACTGCAAGGAATCAGAAAATGGTCCCAGAAACGGAGTCTGCCAGGGCCATTCCAACAGAATAAGGGGGTTCAAAGTTAAAGCAGAACCGGCTATCACAGTCCAGTTGGGGTTTAAATAATAAACCAAGCAGGCAGAAAAAATGAAAAAAATGGACTGCTGTAGGGGCTTCCATTTAAACTGGTGGGTTGGGGATGGGACAGATGTACCTAAGGCCAAATGAATATGAAACTAAGGGGCATTAGTGGTTCCCATTTCAAATATTTTAGGAAAAATCCACTAGCTTTCCTGGTTATTTTCTCATTCCTCCCCCCTTTTGTTTTCCCACAGAAGGAATCATCCAAGGAGGAGTAAATAAGAGCTCTAGTTGTCACATAAGACTAGTATAGTAGGGGTTTTCCACTCTGGAACTCAAGATCCCTTAAACAATTACATATCCCAAAGGGAACACTGTGATCAATTAGACAATGCAGATAGAAACAGTCACCCAAAATCTTAACCCCACATTTTCCATCCTTAAATCCAAAATACAGCAATAGGAAACCTAATCAGGATTGTACAGTAACACAGTAACAGGGGATTCGATCAGGATTGTACAGCAATAGGGGACCCAAGCAGGATAGTACAGTAATACAGTCAGAGATTTACAGTCAGTTATCAACCACCCTCAGTTCCCCCATATCACAAACAAGTCCATTTAGGAAAAGGGGCAATGTCTCTTTAAGAAGCCGCTTCAGGTGGAGAGAGGGCGAAGTGAACTTCTAGTCCAGGGTTGGGTTGGGCTCCGTGAAAGCCAGCAGTGAGATGATCCTGGTCCTAGAAGCAGGTCAGTAA